>BDUI01006233.1:39363-62146 GCA_002335545.1 Apodemus speciosus
ATCCCTGGACTGGCAATGTCAGCGTCTTGGAACATGTTAGAAATGTAAATTTCTATGTGACTCCTAAGACCTCCCAAATCAGAAATTCTGGTTGAGGCCTAGCAATCTGTGCTTTAACAAGCCTTTAGGTGATCTGGCTGTTAAAGCTTAGGAACCGATGCCCTAGAGCATCTAAGACAAYCCCCTGAATATTTATTCATTCCACGTCCATTCAATAAATATTTATGGGTTTCYGACTACTTGCTTGGCATTAGGTGAGGTACACAGCACAAGAACAGTCGTGGACCCTGCTCCCCCGCATTTGTAGGCTAGTGAAGAGACAGATATTATTAAGCAATCTCATGAATAAATATAAAATGGCAGCTGTCATAAGCTGTACACAGAAAGACACATGAAAGCACACAATGCTACGAAATCTTATGGGGTGATCATGTCTGAGGTATTCCTCAGAAAAAGAGTACCWCTTCATCTGCAAATGAAGGATGACTGTGTATTAACCTGGGATGAGATGCCAAGGCACTGTCCTGACTGRGAGACACCTGTGCAAAGACCTKTATTATGGGAGGCTCTGACCAGACAGGCCAGAGCTCAGCAAGTCAAGAGAAACCTAATTAAAGATGGAGTTTYACTATATATGGAAAAAAGTCATGACCTTTTAAAAGTATGGAGAGCAATTGAAGAAATAYTTAAACAGGAGCTTGGGTGGGTGTAGGTGGGTATACCATGACTGTAGCTGTCTGGAAGAGATGTCAATGTGAAAGTGAATCAAACATTAGCTTTTGCTKCAGTGTAGAAAAAGAAAGATGCCAGCCTAGACCATGAGCAGGGCAAAGAAGGGAAGTAGATTTGGGGGAAAGGATAGAGTTGGGGGTTAAAACTTGGCAGAACTGATGGTTCCTCRGATATTACAAATGAAGAAAACTAAGTGTCAAGGATRATTGATTCTAGGGTTCTGTGGTTTGAATGATGGAGGAATAATGTCACCATTCCCAAAGGAAATAAACACTGAGAGAAAAGGAGAGTGGGCTTGGGGACAACCCGTAGATGGGTTGGCAGGAGAATGGAAGGGGGACGTGTGGGAAGCTCCTGAAGACATTAGAGTAGTGAACACCAATGAAAAGGCTTGTTCAGAAAGATCCTACTTTACACRACAGGACAAAGAATGGCTGCTGTCTGGGGCAACTAGGATGAGATGTTTTATGTAGGCCCCATCTAACAGAGCCTGTACTTCCAGGGACTAATCCATGAGATCTGCTTAGAGGTAGGATGCAGTGTTTGGTGGTAGCCTGTGAATATTTTGAGAAGATCTGAAAAGCTGTTGCGTGAGATGAGATTTATTTCATCAGAGAAGTGGGATCACATGAGAAATGGTTGAGGTTAGTATTTTGAATTCATCACAATAACTATCTGACCTAGGATGCAAATTTCTCTTGAAGGTCCCCTTGTCTTACCATGGCCATAGAGGAAGTGAATGAAGTTACACTAACTGAATTTGAGCTTTTCTCATTAATGAGATGAAAGGCTGCGAGGGTCTTAGAACCTAATAGTAGTGCATAAATTTAGTGGTTGGTGAGTGATGAATGAATTCTACAAAATGTTTGAATTTGTCCATGTATGAAAATAATCATAACTAGACCATTTTACATATGATTATATATCATAGCAACGTTACACTAATTCTAACCTTGCTTCAAGGCAGCCCTAGCATAACTATTCCAGCATTTGCTCAAAATGTTGCCTGTCACATTCTCTCTTTACATGTTCCATTTGATGAGCCCAAATTGCATGGGGCCTAACTGTAACATCAGGGGCTAACCTCAGGGAAAGGTTCCAGGATCTCATTACTGGTGACCTGATTGGGGATGAAACGGCCTGAGTTCTGCCTGTGGCACTGATAAAGAACCTCTGTGTTCCTTCTCCCCTGCCTGTTCCCTGGCAGGGTCAAGCCCAGCCTGAGTCTACCTCTCCTACATGATAGCATTTCACCCGGAGTCAGGACACAACCTAGGTAAGGTTACTAAATGAAAAAGTGGGTGGAGACAGAAAGCCCAGAAGCCCAGGCATCTTCTGGAATTCACTAGGAAATGACATAAAAGCAAAAACCTCTAATTCTTTGTATTCTCTATCCTACCCCTTCCCTTCNGAACTCAGAAATCCGCCTGCCTCTGCCTCCCAAGTGCTGGGATTAAAGGCGTGCGCCACCACCGCCCGGCCCCTGTGCCCTCTTATCCATGAAACCCACAACTCACCAGCTTGGGCTACGCTGCGCCCATTGACGTTCATGAGGCGCCGTGGCCTGAGCAGTACTAGCTGAGCATCTCCGAGCCGGGCCAGGGCGAGGTCAGCAGCGCAGCGCGAGTCACGAGCCCAATTCTCTGCCACTCCCAGTCGCTGTGCTATTTGCCCCAGCACCGCCATGCCCACACTGTGCCGGGTGCCGGGCATTCCGTGGTTCCCCAGGCCAGCCACCTGTGGGCAACACTCACACAGGTCCCAAAACAGTGACCAGGAAACAGAGAAGCGACAGTGTTGGGAAGGAGCGCTTAAAGGTCTGGGAACTCCTGGAAGTCCCACCAGCCCGAGGGTGCCGCCCCCTGGTGCAAGAGCAAAACTAAAAGTTTGGAGCCGGTCAATATTGCACCTATTTAACTAAGTAGAAAAAAGTGACAAGTATCCCGGAAAGATGGCTCAGAAGGTAAGGGTACTTGCTGCTAATCCTGACAACCTAGGTTCGATCCCCAGGACCTACATGGTGGAAAGAACTCTCCCAACACATGCACACAACGCATACACATACTTGTAACCGCAGCCGCGGCGCCAAGCCCCGCGTCCCTGTGTAGTCACCCACGCCCCACTCACCAGCCACCGCTTCCCGGGGAACCGAGCCTCAGAAACCTGCCGGCTCAAGGCCCAACTCCGCCGCATCCCTGGGCGAAAAAGGCCGGACTTCAACGTGCTGAACCCTATTCACGGTCAGGACCCCGCCCCTTGACGTCAGGCATCCCTAAGCCAATAGTATCGCCACAAGTCCAGCGACGCCCAATCCAGGCCGGGTTCGGCGTCCGCCATGTCTCTGCGGGGCGGAAGTGGGCGGGTCACGGGCCCCGGCGAGTGTCAGGGTGTGTTCCTCCGCGCCGCGTCACACTGTATGGCCCAGCCTTTGCTCTAGGGCTGGTACCTAGTTATGTTTCTAACCTGGCCCGCCTCGGCGTGCACTGCCCATAGGTTCTTTCCTTGACTTAGGCCTTGGCTTGCCCGGCTAAGTTTCTAGTGACTCTCGGAGGTGTGGCCAAATGGGCGGAGCCTATGGGCATCCTGGAGCTGGTGCCTAGCAACAACGGAGGCAGGGAACCACGGAGTTTGCTCAGCCCAGAAGTCAGCCTAGAAACCTGGCCATGACAGACAAGAGCAAGGTGAGAAAGGGAAAAGCCAAGGCAGAGGGCAGGGCCGCAAGAAAGGCTTGAGGAAGAACCAGTCAAGCCCTTCAGTGAGGCTTGGGAAGTTCATCATTTGTAGTGTGGGAGGGGAGAAGGGTGACTGGCCTCCCAGTCCTAAAGTAGAGGGCAGAGAGGTTTTGTTTTTGTTTTGGGGGGTGTTGTTGTTTTAACATGTTTTGTTTTGTTTGTTTATAGACTAAGAGTTTTCTATCTGCCTTTTCCTCCAGTGTGGGGACAGTAAAGGTATGCACCACCATGCCCACTGGTGGAGAGATTTTGAAGAGTGAAACACAGAACTTGAGGACTGAGCAGACATAGGTCCCCGATTCTGGTGACCATGGGAAGGGTGGCCACACAGAAGTGAGAAGCCCTGGGAAGGAGTCAGGTGAAGTGCTTGCTCAGTGTGAGTGTGAGAGAGGGGGTGAGAGTCCCAGCAGGGGGAAGTCACAAGGGACATTGTACAGCAGGGTCTGAGCTGGGTGCTGAGAACACACGGGCAGCTAGAGCASACGGTGAGAGCAGGCAAGGCCCAAGAGGAGAGCAGATGGTGCAGTGGCAACAAGGGCTTTCATCTCGACCGTGACCAACAGGACAGGGAGAGAGGCAGGGCTGGGGAAGTGTTGGAGCACTGGGGGGCTGTTGAACCCCAGACTGGGTGTGCCTTCTTCCAGGAGGCTTCGTCACACCTCCTCCAGTTGGCAAAGTTCCTGAGGGAAGTGATGTCAGGCCATCCTTGAGGCCTTCCGAACTGACTGTCCCTGGTTTGGTTCCAGGGGCCTGACAATGCCCGATCACAGAAAACGTCAAAGCTAAAGGTACCTGAAGCTCCAGAGAAGATCCTGCGACGCATCTTTGGGACCAGCCATGTGTTCTATGTCATGGAAGATACTACAAAACGGAGGGTGGCAGGGTCAACGGTGCCTGCCAAAGTCAGAGAGTAGTGAGTGACTTCTTTGTCCCCAGCCCCAGGTTCCTATGCCACACAACACAAGCAARCTGGCTGCTCTCTCTCCGGGCCTCAGTGAACAGCAAGGGTGGAGGGATAAGAGGCTGATGCCCTGCAAGAGTTCTAGGAAGGTCAGCCTGGCCTCTGAGGAGCTCTGATGGCATGTGCAGCCCTCCCTCCTGCATACCCCACGGGAGCCACGAGGCCCCACATCAGTGCCAACTCTACTGCCTGTCCGGTCCTGTCCTCACAGCTATA
The DNA here is from genome assembly GCA_002335545.1 of Apodemus speciosus. NCBI lineage: Eukaryota > Metazoa > Chordata > Mammalia > Rodentia > Muridae > Apodemus > Apodemus speciosus. Next base: position 44,005 of record BDUI01006233.1, read on the forward strand.
ACGAAGGCCATCAGTGCTTACTACAAGAAGACTGGGAGATGGCTGTGCTGTTCTTCTCCCGTGCCCTCCACCTGAACCCCAAACTGGTAAGAGGAGAGTCACGGTGGTCCCTGGAAGCAACTGGCTGGCATAAGTCTCCCCCTCTGCCACTGTCAAACCTGCTAAGACCTTCCCCCCAGGACCAACAGGTTCTGGAGCCACCTGGCGGGGAGGACGTTGGAGAGGAAGTAAGAGCCAGGGTCTCTCTGCCTCCAGGTGGACTTCTACGTCTTCCGTGCTGAGGCCTTCATCCAGCTCTGTGACTTCTCCTCTGCCCTCCAGAACCTCCGCAGGGCCTACTCCTACGAGCCCGCCAATAACAGATACCTGGACCGGCTGGCCTTTGTGCTCTACCTACAGGTGCCTGGGCTGCCCCACCCACAGAGAACTTCTCACCTTTGCCCCAGCTACTGGCTTGCCCTCCACCTACAAGAAGCCTTCCTGGGATAGGATCTGAGTTCTGAGTTCTTGGGGGCTCCTGGTCTGTATGTCTGACCATACCAGCTGCCCCCATCACTGATTTATTAATTTGGCTGGGGGTGTCTAAGTAGAACTTCTGCAGTAGGTGCTGACTTACTCCACACTATCCAATAGGGCCACCACTGGCCACATGGAAATGCCGAGCCCTTAAGATGTGGCAAGTATGACTGAACCAAGTTTTAAATTTGTTTTGGGTGGGTCAGTGGGTGTGTGGTTCGGTGGTAGGATGCCAGTTTGGCATACAGAGGGCTCTGAGTCCTACTCCTAGTAATAAGTGGAATTTTAACTGCTTAACATTTATTTTTACATTTACTTGTGTGTGTGTGTGTGTGTGTGTGTGTGTGTGTGTATGACCAAGTGCCTGAACCCACCGAGTCATCTCACTACCATCAGTGTCTTTTGAAAGTTCTTTTAAAAGTCAAATATTGGATAGCAGTTGAGTTGGGTGTAACAGTGGTCGACCATTTGCCTAGGATAGCAGGGGTCTGAGTCCAGGCACCAGTACCACAAAACACTCAAATCAAACCATCAAACACCACCAGATCGCTCAGTTCTTACAGAGAAGCACTGGCGGCCAGCGACATGGCTGAGCAGACAGGAGCATCTGCCTCTTAARCCTGACTACCCACGTGTGATAGCTGAGATCCACGCAGCAAACAGACCGCCACCCGCTATCCATGACTTTCACACGTGTGCTGTGGCATGTGCCTGCCCCCACTCATCTCAGAATAAGTACATGTGACAGAAAAGAAACATTGGGCCAGACATGGTGGCTCAGGCCTCCACACTCTGCACTCTGGAAACTGAGGCAGGAGGATTATCGTAGTTCAAGATCTGCCTGGATTGCAGAACTCCTGGCCAGTATGAGTTACATTGTGAAACATTAATAAGACAGATATACCAGACAAGGCAGGAGAGCCGTCAAGGCATTCAAATAACTGATGGAACTGTGGAGGGCCTGTGTCCTGCGAGCCCACTTCACCCCCCTGAGCCTTAGTTCCACTATCTGGGGAATGCTCGTGGATTCTGGACCTTTGGCCAGAGCCCCGCTGGTCTCCCCTGCTGCCCCTTTCTGTCTGGAATCTCTGTCGCTGTATTCCTCCATGTTTCTTGGAGTCTCTCTGCTCAGCTCTGCTTCTCTTTCCATCTGTCTCTTGAAGTCTCTGTCTCTGTCCAAGTCTCTCTCCCTGTCCTCTGCCACCCGTGGTGGAGGTCAGCAGAGCTGGAGTTCTGAGTGGAGCTGACAGCTGTGTCTCCTCAGGGCCAGTGCCTGTACGAGCTGTGTGATTACCAGGAAGCCCTCTATGTCTTCCTGCAAGCCTCCGACCTCCAGCCCCACAATGCTTCCTTCAGTTACCGATGGTGAGTACCTCACAGCTGCCCTCCCCCCAGCAGCCTCTTCCCACCCCAGGCTCAGTGCCCTGTGCCCTGTGCCCTCTGCCCCCAGCATGGCCTGCCTGCTGGCCCTCAAGCGGTACCACGACTGCTTTGCCCTCATCACTAGGGAGGTGAAGCAGGGCAGGGCTAGTGCTGATGTCTTCATCCTCCGGGCCCGGCTCTACAACTTCTTCCAGAAGGTAATGCACAGGGGGAGGGGCACGCATGCGCCCCGGAGAGCTGCACTCCCCTCCCCAGACCCTCGAGTGTCCCAAGATGATAAAGGAGGCAAGGCCAGCTCTCCACACACCTAAGGACCCTCCTCCATCACTCAGCCCTGGCTCTGTGGTAGGGAGCTGAGCCATGTCCCCAGCCCTCAGCTGTGAGGCATCCAGGACACCACAGACATGAGCTGAGGTGCTCCTTCCTCCCGCCTTCCTTCCTTCCTCCAGCCTTCCTTCCTTCCTTCCTTCCTTCCTTCCTTCCTTCCTTCCTGTTTGTTGTTATGTTTTGAGTTATTGTTGGTGGGGGAGCAGTTCTTTTGGTTTTTTTTAAGACAGGGTTTCTCTGTGTAGCCTTGGCTATCCTAGAACTCACAGATCCACCTGCCTCTGCAGCGGTGGCACACACCTTTAATCCCCGCACTTGGGAGGCAGAGGCAGGCAGATTTCTGAATTCAAGGTCAGCCTGGTCTACAGAGTGAGTTCCAGGACAGCCAGGGCTACACAGAGAAACCATCTCAAAAAACAAAAACAACAACAACAATAATAATGATAAAAATTAAAGGCGTGCACGACCATGCCCAGCATCCTGTCTTCCTTTTGTACGTGTACAGTGGGAAAGTTTTCACGCTCCTTGCCTCCCATGCTGAGCATGGGAACAGAGAATACAGGGAGCAGCTGGGGGACAAGGGATGCAGGGTCACGGAGTAAGATGAGAATGTAGGCAGAAAGGAGGGGCCTGAAGGAGCTGAGAGCCCCGGCTTCACAGTAGAGTGAGCGCTCTCTGGGACAGTGACCCTGACCTCTAGGGGGCACTCCCAGCTGCTGTGGAGTTTGTCAGCTGGCCAGACAGGGGCGAAGGGGTGAGGAAGGGCTTCCGAAGCCCTGATGGGAGGGAAGAGAAGAGGCTCCTGATCAGTGTGCAGCTTTCTAGGTAATGGGGCGGGGGTGGGTACCAACAAAATGGAGAGGAGCCAGAGGGGCTGAGAGGGGAAAGGTAGGTTCATTTTACCAGGCCAGGATGGGGAGTGGCTGAGTAAGGGCGGCCAGGCAGGTTCTAGCCAGAGGCTGGGCTGCAGTGTCACACAAGTGACTCGGTGGAAGTCCCCTTCAAAGGCAAGAGTCTTTTCCTCATATGTATTGCTGGCCCTACCTCCACGTGTGTGAAGGGTTGTTCTGAACCCAGACCTTCGCCCAAGTTCATCCCCAAGACTGCCAGGAGCCCTTGAAGGCAGGTGAACAGGAAAGCGGGCCAGAGGTGACCTGACCAAGGCCAGCCAGTTTTCCAGCCCAAGCCCACCCCGGCCACTCCCCAGCCCTCCAGGCTACCCTCCAACCAGTTCCCCAYGGGGCAGTGACGGACTTGCTAAGACTGGGCTAACCTGCATGTCGGTGAAAGGCATTTGCCTAGGGATAGCCTCTGCTCACACCCAGACCTCAGTCAGCCCTTGGTCACAGCTGCCTCTCCATGGAAAGGGCAGGGAGTGGAGAGAGGATGCAGGAGGAGTGAGGCCACACAGTCCGCTCACCACGGGACTCCTAGGAGATAAGATCAGCACAGGTCACCAAGGCCGACCCGCCTCACCCAGGTTAGACCTGGAAAGGAGCTATTGATTGGAGGCTGGGGACTGCCTCACTCAAGAGGCCAGAAATATAGAACAGTCATGCCGGGGACACAGAAGGGGTGGTGTGGTTGTAGCTTGTTTCCTAGAGGCCTGCCTTCCTCTGCCCCTGACTGGGACAGCGCCACCCTCCACCCCTGCAGCCCAAGCTCTGCTACCAGGACCTTCGAAGTGCCCTGCTCCTAGACCCTCTGCACGCGCAGGCCAAAGGGCTGCTCCAGAAGATGGTGGACCAGGCCAGGCAGTCTCACCATGATGCCAGCATCCTGGCCGTGCAGGGGAAGCTGCACCGAGCACTGAAGTGCATCAGCTGTGCCATTGAGAACAATCCCTTGGATCCCAACTTCTTCCTCTTCCGGTACCGGTCCCGGGGTGCAGAGGGCTGGACCTCCCGCAGACCTGCTTCGCGGTCTCCAGAGAGCCTCTGACCCTTCCCAGGCTTCATTCTCTCTCTAACCTCTAATAACCTTCCCTCCCTCCCCCCGCACCCCGCTTTCGACTAGGGTCATGGCACCATAGAGGAGGTCTCCATGGTAACCTGGCAATCTTAAGACTCCTGCCAGGCCTGCTGAGTAGTTCATGTTGGGAGGGCATGAGGCTAGAGATTGTATCTGGTCTCCCAAGGATTTGGTGCCATTCAATCTCCCTACTCCTGGATTTTCTCATCTAGATGGTTGGCTAAAGTGTGTATACAAAAGGCTTGAACAGGGGGGCATGTGATGACTCAGCAGGTAAAGTAGCTGAACAAATCTGTCAACCTGAGTTCAATTCCCAGAAACTCATAAAATCCCCATAGACTAAGTACATGAAGTTACACCGAGCACAGACGCTAGCACATGCACTGCTTCCGAACTGGAAAACTATCCTTGAGAAATAACAAATCCAGATGCCCAACAGGTTATCTAAGCGGGATTTGCGGCAGAATTCATGACTACAGTCAAAGGCTGGGAGGTCAGAAGGTCCAGGGTGGGCAGTGGCCCTCTGGCCATGTGCAGTGCTTTAGCCCTGTGTCCCTCCCTGCGACCTTCCCTGCCCACCACAATAGGGGCACCTTGCGTAGACGGCTCCAGCAATTTGACCCAGCTGTGGAAGACTTCCTGAAGACGATGGACATGGTGACAGACCCCCAGGACAGCCTGGTGAAGCAGGCGCAGCGCCAGCTGCTGCTGACTTACAACGACTTTGCTGTGCACTGCTACACCCACGGGGCCTACCAGGAGGGTGTGCTGCTGCTGAACAAGGCTATCAGAGATGAGCAGAATGAGAAGGGCTTGTTCATCAACCGTGGGGGTGAGCGGGGTGGCGGTCAGGCCCTCGCTAACCGCCTGAGGAGTCCAGGCTGGGCCTGGGCGTGCTTAGGGAGCGGGGATGCAGTAAGACTCCGCCCTCGGGTCCTAGATTGCTTCTTCCAGCTGGGCAACCTGGCCTTCGCGGAGGCAGACTACAAGCAAGCGCTGGCCCTCAGCCCACTGGATGAAGGAGCCAACTTGCGCATGGGTGTGCTGCAGGAGAAGATGGGCTTCTGCCAGCAGAAACAAAGGTGGGCCACAGGCGGGCGGGGCAGGGCGGGGGCGTGACTAAGGGCCGAGCTGGCCGGGAAAGGGCTCACCAGAAGCCACAGTTGTCTTCTGGACAGAGATTTTATTCACATCCTCACCACAAAAATTATTTTAGTAAATTAATTTATTATTTACTAAAATATTTATTATTTTACTAAAATATTTATTATTAATTATTTTAGTAAATTAAGCTTTTTAATGAAAAAATTTAAATATTCAATCATGTATGATTCAGAATGTTATTTTCAGGGCCTACCTACCCTCCCAACTAGCCTCCCTCTGAAGATTCCATCCAGGACTTGGGTTGGTTTCTAGCACCCACATGGCAACTCAGTCATCTGCTATCCCAGTTCCAAGCGATTAAGCATGCTAACTGTGCACAAACGCACACACAGGCAGAACAGCCATATGCAGTTTTAAAAATGCTAGGGCCAGGTGCAGTGGCCCAGGCCAGCCTGGTCTACATATTGAGTTCCAGTAAAGTCGGGACTACATAGGGAGACCCTGTCTCAAACAACTTAAATAAAACAAGAAATTAGGGTATGCCAAAGTTATAGTACTCAACTGTGAGGCCCATCAAGAAGTGACAGAAGTGGGTGGGAAGAGCAGGGCAGGAGCAGAGGCCCCTCATTCCTTCAACTCCTCGGTGCCTGTAGCCGCCATCTTTCCTGGCAGCTCATGGCAGCCTTGGGCATGTCCCTCAGGCAGTTCCAGACAGCAGAGGAGCACTTCTCGGAGGCCATAAGACACAACCCTCAGAAACCCCAGTACTACTTGCACCGGGCCAAGTGCCGACAGTTCCTGCAGAACATTTTGGGGGCCCGCCAGGATGTTGCTACTGTGCTGCTTCTGAACCCCAACTATCCAAAGGTGGGCTCCTGCTGGGCCAGAAAGGCTCTTATGTTGTCCCTAAAAGAGACCGGTGACATTGAGCTGCTACCCCCACTAGCCCTCCTCCTCACTAACGTTCCTCTCGCCTCAGGCACAGTGAGACTCAGACAGGCCCTATTGTTCAGAAACTAGTCCCTGTCCCGTCTGGCTCCCCACTGGGGACCTGTCCATTCCTCATGGTCTCCTCCTCCTGGGTTTAGGACCTCTACAGAGGCCTCCCCTGTCCGTCCGAGGTCAAGGCAGCACTAACCTGTGCACTGTCACAGCTCTGGTTGGTCTTCTTCTACCAGATGGCTGCGATGATGAACACCCTCTTCCCTGGCATGACTGTGGAGACAGCGCTCAAGAGCCAAGTGGCCGAACTGGCCAAGCTCCAGCTAAATCGGATGATAGAAAATGGGCCGAAGAACATCTACCCGCAAAGCAGTGTGGTGTAAGCGTGTGTGTGGCACAGGGACTTCTGGCCAGGGGGAGGAACTGGTGGGGACTCGGAACTCCTTTTGTAGGGCTTGCACTGCCTGGTCTCTGGGGACAGCAAGCAGTTCAGATTCCAGAGACTGATAAAGGACCCTGGGGCCATAACTTGATAGGCAGCGGATAATAGAACGCCGGAAAGCTCAAATCCTGGTGAAGTCCTGGAGGCAGGAGCTTCTTGGGACCCCTGAAGAGGAAGTGACTATTTTCCAGGCTCCGCAGTTGGTAGAGGAGAAGAAAAAGGTGAGTGGAAGACCTGAGGCTTCTGGCCCACTGTGAGCCTGACCTACCGTCATCCGTGATGGAGACACAGAAGTAAGGTGCCCTGTGACTGCATGACCACACCCTGCCTGGGACGCCGGCCACTCGTGCCTTGCCTTCCTTACTAAACTCGCCCTAGAGACTGTCCATTGTCTCGCATAGAAAATACACTGTGGGGGGCTGGGGGGTCGTGCTGTATGTGTTGTCTGTGGGGGACCCATGCCCACGTGGAACAGGAGGATGTTGGGTATCCTTCCTTTCCTATCATTTTCTGCCTTATTGAGACTACGGCAGCCTCAGAAACCTCCTGTCTCCACACGCGAGCGCTGGGACCAGGGTGCACAGAGCCGTCCTTTCCAGATTCTGTAGACTGCAGGACTTTCAGCTCAGGTGCTCAAGCTTGCTTGGCAGGTGCTTGACCTACAGATCTATCTTCCCTGTCCGGCAGTACTGCTTTTCCAGACAGGGTCTCACTACGTAGCCCTAGCTTGTCTGGGATTTACTATATAGACAAAGATGGCTTCAAACTCACGGAAATTTGCCTGCCCCTGCATCCCTAGGGCTGGGATTAAAGGCGTGCAATCCCTCCCCTCCCCCCCCACACACCTGTTTGTTTTTGAGCCAGTGTCTTGTTATGTAACTCAGCTGACCTAGAATTTACGTAGCTTAGGCTGGCCTCGAACTTACAACAGTCCTCTCACCTCAGCCTCCAAAGCGACAGAACTACAGGCATGAGCCACCACACCCATTTTTAAGTACACAAGTCTTAAGGGTCGGCTAAATTTCCACAAATGGGTGTACTATGGCCTCTACACCCAAATCAACAGACACATTCTCAGCTCCCAGAAGGCCCCCTCTTAGGCCCTGCCCCACCCCCACTTCTGCACAAGGCTGCCCCATTCCTAACTCTGTATGTGAGATTTACCTTTGTTCTAAATGAACAAGTATGGCCTGCTGTCCCATCTCCGGTCCTTTCCCTCAGTGTTAGTGACTCGGGTCACACAGCTGTAGGGAATGCTGTTCCCGTGTCTTCCTAGTTAATGTGAAGGACATGCACCTGGTGCCCCTGACGTCACTGTGAGTGTCGTCTCTCTGGGAGATAAGCTGAGATGGGCACCACGCGATGGCTGGCAGGTGCCTGTCAGCTTTACCTTTTCTCCCCAGCTACAGAGGTGACCATGGGTGGTGGAGGCCACCAGTCCTGCTGGATACAAAGCCCGTTCTCTCCTCAGCAGGCTGCTTGAGTGCTGAGACTTGGTCTTCTGCACTGTGAAACAGGCATAGCAGAGGCAGCCCACGGGTGAATGAGAGTGTGCTGAGGGAGACTCCTGGGTTCCTACCTTGCGTCTCTCAGGGCTCAGTGCTTTAGTTTACAGAAGCCTGACCCCACGTGAACCAGTGTTTTACCTTTCTAGGGCAGGAGGCCTATGTGGCCTGACTAAACGCCGTGCCTGCAGTCTTAGCCTCTTGGCCTTCCCACCCATCCTAACCAAGTCTCTGTCAAGAACTCTTAAACATGGAAGAAAGAATGCTCGATTGAGCTGGGCAGTGGTGGGGCACGCCTTTAATCCCAGCACTTGGGAGGCAGAGGCAGGCAGATTTCTGAGTTCGAGGCCAGCCTGGTCTACAGAGTGAGTTCNATCATATGTCAGGGCAGAGCTAAGCTCTCCACTGACAGTCACTCTGGGGGAGCAAACCAGCGAGGCACTGCCTGACACTTCTCCATTATGGGCTTTCTTCTAGCTCCCCATGCATGACAGCTTCCAGAAGAGTGCTCCTTGGAGGCCATCTTCCATGACCTCAGCTGACAGGTGGCCACCCAAGTGTATCCCAGGGCAGCAAAATCCCAAGCTGTTACATGCAAWGAGAGGATTATAATCCTCTCCATAAATAACGACACATCTCTAAAGGATTGTTAGAAACAAATGGTTACCAAGTGTTCGATATGAACAGGAAGAAGAATGCATCACAGAGATCCGTAGCCTTGCTCCCACCCATTCACCTCCGGCCCGTCTCCACGTTCTGTGTGCCCTTTGCTTATCGTATTGGATGGATCRTGCGATTTCTGTGGTGTCGAATGTGACTGTCACGTGCTGTTCTCACTTGCTTGAACTAAGATGTCTCAAGGACCAGTTTCAGCTTGAACTAGAAATGCTTATTAGCTGGGATGAGTAGGGCACGGAAAGGTACCCACTTAAAGCAGTTTCATCAATAGCAATTTATTTCTCAACTAACAAGAATTCAATAGGAAATGTATCTGAAGTTGCTTCTAGTGGTCAGCTGTTTGTCTTTTTTTAGGGGGAGGGTCCTCTCATGGAGCCAAGATGGCCCTTTCCACACTGTCATCCCATTCCTCATGACAATGTCTAAAGTAGGTAATGGTGGGTGGATCGCTTGCTGGCTAGACAGAYAGTGAGGTCTGGGGCCTTTGCTGCTGGTCATCRTCYTAGGGACTGAYGTTTGACCCCTTCTAATCTGGAGCTGCACCCTCTGGGCCATCATCATCTCAGAGATGCCGAGTGGCTTGTGAACAGACCACTCGGGGCTCAGTGAGTGTTTCAGATCAGGATCCCCGAGCCCCACTTTTGTGTTTCTCCTACTGCTATCTAGAGGGGGAGTTTTCAGCTAAGGAGCCTGGCATTTTGGACAGTGTTTTCTGTAGGGGGGGGTTACACCAAGTGCTGCAGAGCGTTCAGCAGCTCGCCAGGCTCTGCCCCAGGGGATAACAGTTGTGCCTCCTCATTTGTGTCAATCTCATATGCCCACAGACATAGCCCAGGGTTCAGACACTACTCAAATCCCTGGGATTAAGAGGGTTGTTGTTGATTTAGGCAGAACCAGTTTCATGTGGGGACACCACTCTGGAACGTTGTTGGGGTTAACTTTCTTCCCCAGTCTATACTGGCCTTGAGCCAACACAGAAAACTCATTTTGCACACCTATAGAGACCTTCCAGAGGGGCCAGGCACCTTGTTAATTGGCTCTCAACACAGGCAGAATTGGAAATAGCCTTATGTGTGGTAAAAGGTAAAACTAGCTTTGGTATGAAGAAGTGAGTTTCAAGGTTATAGGGGGACAGGAAGGGACCCCGACAGTTGAGCATTCGCGTCTCAGAGCTCAGGGGTCAGTGGGAGCTCTGCAGGGGCGTCTCACAAGCAAATCTCAGCTATTCCTTTGCTTCCCCACCAAACTTCAACCAACCAGGTGGCTTAAATTGGCAGAAAATTGTTCTWGCCACTTTCTCTTCAATTAGCCAGTCATTTTCCTATCATAAAAACATGACCTTGGGGTAAATTATTGGAGTCACTGTGCTGAATAGAGACTGGTTTTTACAAAAGGAAGAAAGAAGATAGACTGAAGGAGGCATTGAGTTCCAACAAGCTGAGGGGAGGGGCTGAGGAGGGAGGTGACTGGAGTCTGGAGTGGGTGGGGCCGGGGAGGAGATAATCACATTTATGGAACATCTGAAGCTTACATTAGGGAGAGGAGAATGAGCCGCATGCTTAAAGCATAAATTTAAGGGAGTACTCTCAAACTTAAGCAAGGAAAATGAATACTATTTTAATATAGCATATAAACAAGTCAAAATCAATGCTGAAAGCCCATGATAAGAAATATATCTGACTTTAAGTGAAATCAAAGTGAAAAGCTCCCATGTCTGGTACCTGGCACATAGCAGNTCTGTAGACCAGGTTGGCCTCGAACTCAGAAATCCGCCTGCCTCTGCCTCCCAAGTGCTGGGATTACAGGCGTGCGCCACCACGCCCGGCTAGCCACCCGCCTTTAATCCCAGCATTCGGGAGGCACAGACAAGCAGATCCCTGAGTTCCAGGCCAGCCTAGTCTTTTGAGGAAGTTCTAGGCCAGTCTGGGTTACACAGAGAAACCCTGTCTTAGGCAGAAAAAATAAAATGGCTAGACTGTCCTGTGAGCTTGCAAAGGTATGGCTGTGGGTGCCAGAGCCTACCAGTCTGCAGCTCCCCAGCCGGGTTCTTGCTGTAGGTGAAGACCCCTCGCAGGAGGACATCCCTGACAGACAGCTACGTGGACCAGACCTCCTCAGGCTCCGTCTACAGCAGTAAGTCCTTGCCGTTCCTGCTAAGCCTAGCAGAAAGCGACAGAGAGGCCAAGTACTGCGCATGACCTTAGTTCTGCCCTGGATGGCTTTGTCCCAACCTCACAAGGGATGTGGTGGGCACTTAGAGGGATGGTGGCCAGCACAGGGCAGGGCCAGCCGCCCTCAGGCCCTTCCCGGCTGTTACTATCTCTGCCTCTTCTTCCAAGGCCTGTTCTTTCTCTCTGCTCCTCAGTGTATCCCTGAACTAAGCTACAAACCGCATGCATATCCAACAGGTTTTGACTCCCAATTTTGCTATCACCAGCCAAGAGGGGATGGAAGGGCAAAGCAAGAAGGCTGCTCCCGAGCGCCCCCTGGTGTGGGGTGGCATCAACAGAGAAGGCCGTTCCCAGAGCTCCGTGGTGCAGGGGGACAGTACTAGTCCCCTTCTTTTCATTTGATTATCATCCCCCAAATTGTGGTGGCCCATGTGCCCCAAGACAGGCCTGTACCAAGCACTGGTGAGGGGAGTGAGTGACTCAGTCCTGGTCCCAGGAAGTGAACCCTAAGTCAGATGGCAGGAAGCAGCCAGCCAGGCAAATGGGAGTGGGGCTTAGAGGGCAGCGGGGTTGGTAGGCCTCGGAGTTGTGGGCCAGAGGCTGCCTGGAAGCTCTGTCTTCCCGGAGCTGCCTAGGGAGGTCAACGGACGCTCTAACACACTTTTCCAGTTATGAGCATCAGCACGGAGGGGCCGGAGATGTCAACCAGCCAGGAGTATCGGAGCTCTTCCTACACAGCTGGAGCATCCTCTGAGTCCACACTGCCAAAGCCTCAGCCCTCAGGACCTATCAGGAAGAAGCAGGAACTATCATGGGGCCCCAAGGTTGTCCAGGTGGTCACAGAGTACCTGAACCAGAACTTCACCGAGATCGCTCCTGCCTACGGCCAAAGGGGATCCACCAAAAAGGCCAAGGCCACCCAAGGCCCAAAGTCAAAGCCCAGAAAGACAGAGGCTCCCAAGGATCCCATCCAGAGCACCAGCACCACAGAGGCCCCCGAGGGCCCAAAGACTAGCAAGTCCAGGTCTATCCTGACTGTGAAGGAGAGAGTCAGAAGAGCTAAGGCTGTTAGAGCCCAGGGCTGGAAACGCAAGACCCAGAGCAGCAGCCAGACACTAACACAGATTTCCAGCACGACCCACCAAGACAGCAGTGGGAGCGTCGAAAGTACTACCAATGAGCCCCCGGGCCAGACTGCAGGGCCCAGTAAGGCTGAGGATAGCTCCAGCCTCAGTCAGAGCACATCCACCAATCTCAGCGACAGCGAGAGCTTTCTGGAACTGACTAACCTTTTAACTCAGGAAGTCCAGCAGGTGCCAGGAGACAGAGATGCATTCCTCCCTGGCCATTATTCTACTCCCGCAAAGGGCCAATGAAGCCCTTGCTGAGCAGGGAACAGGTTTCAGCAAAGTTGCCTCCTCCCAGGACAGTAAGAGACTTTGGTCAATGTTCTAATACCATGGCTAAGTTTATTATCTCTGTTCTCTTCTTGTACAAAATTAAAAACTTGAAATCCAGCCCCAGGTGGATCGAGTCCTTCCATTTGGTGGAACTGTGAGGTGGTAGCCTGGCCTAGCTGGATTGCCAGGTCCAGCCACAAGCTGTGGGCTGAGATCTGGGAAAGGAGCCAGACGAGGCGTGCCAATGAAAGCCCCCAGCTGGAAGCAGCCAGGAGCCTCCGTCCCTGAGTTGCAGTTCACACTGAGAAGGCTCAGGCTCAGACTGCAGGCCTGCGGCAAGGCTGTGAGGTTCTGGGGTACCCAGGAATTTCCCAGTAAAGAAGCTTCTAGACCTTTCTTCCTTAGCCTGGCCAACACCTTTCTTCATCTTAACTTCGTGTTCTGAGTCCCACTTGCCAGCCAGCTTAGGAGAGAATTCTTCCAGAAGCTGCCCAGACCTTTCTTGTTTGCTCTGTGTAGGCAGAGGAGGCAATGATACCACCTGGGGGGTCTCAGAGGAAAATCATGATTCGGGAGGCCACCGTCTTGCAGCCATTGGAGGAGAAGAGCTGTTCRTCCTCAGGGAAGTAGGTGAYRCTGTCCAGCACAGCCTGAACCACCTCCTCGCGGGGCTCCAGGCCCAGCTGAGCCAGCTCATTGAGCACACAGTGGCGCACATGATGCCGCTGGAGTGGGAGGAAGGGCACCACGGCATCCAGCAGGTGCTCCTCCATGATGCCAGACCGCCAAAAGCCATCTGCGGGGAGGCACGGGAGCGACGTGAGCTGTTCAAGTCGGGAAAGCATGCCTCATAGGGTTAGTGGTGGAGTAGTGCAAGCGGCAGGAGTTGGGGCTGTGGTCAGTCACAGAGCTGTGTGTGCAGAAGCCTGGGGGTGGGGGTGCGGGTACAGCGCAATGAACAGTGCCTCAGATTTAGGTGTCCAGCCCACTGCACTGAAGTGTGAAGGCCCTACCAACACTGGTCCTGAGCCAACTTACGGTGAGGGTTGTCCAGCACAGCTCTGGAGACGGCTGGCTCCACCTCCTGTAGGCTGATTTCTTCCCTGTCCCTGTGGCTGCGCCACGCCTCCAGGGCCACCTGGTTGATCTGCTCACCGCCAGTATTGCTAAAATCACAAGAAGCCAGGCTGAGACTCATTCAAGAACTAGAGGGTTCTTTAACACCTAACATGACTCAGAATCAGCAGAGTGACCCATTTCCTTCTCCCTGTGACGACCAAGTCACTGTGACATGTATATATGATGCACTTTACAATTCACAGAACAATCTGGGGTGGGGGCTGACACAGGTTCTTTTTTTTGTTTTGTTTTGTTTTTTGTTTTTTTTTTTTTCAAGACAGGGTTTCTCTGTGTAGCCCTGGCTGTCCTGTAACTCATTCTGTAGACCAGGCTGGCCTTGAACTCTGCCTGCCTCTGCCTCCCAAGTTGGGATTAAAGGCGTGCACCACCACTGCCTGGCACAGGTCCTTACTATTGCAGCCCAGGCTAGCTTCAACTTTGAAGCCATCCTCCTGACTCACCTTTCGGAGCCCTGCGACTACAAGTGTGTTACCACCCTCAGACTACGAAGCCCTCTGGTGTCCTTTAACTGGGTTTCCTCATGAGGGCAGTGGGCAAGTACCACCGGTCCAGCTCAGAGAGGCTCAGCGCTCCTGCTTAAGGACTCACAGCTGGAAAACAGGGTTGGGGTCGGAGAGCAGGGACACGGGTCCCCTTCTCCCAGGCTTGTGTCCTCTCAACTACCGAGGAGGGATGACTGTTGACCAGGCTGGGATCCTATACAGCAGCAAGGATCTAAAAGTCAGAGCCCAGAAGGGCTTTGAGAATGTCAAAGGAGAAGTCAGACACTTCAAATGGTAGTTACAGGGGTAAAGTGAGCTGGGAGAGCATGCGTGGACTCCTGGGGACAGCGCCCTGCTGGGAGCACAGGCCCAAACCAGAGAGCTGGACCTCTAACAGGTGTCCCCCCCCCAACACACCCCCCTCCCGCTTGCTTGCAACAGAGGCCAGACCTGATAAAGATGAAGATGGCTTTGCGATAGTTGGTCCCATACACAACCCAGGAAGGGCCTAGGAAGGGCTTTAGGACTTCCATCAGGCCAGGGGGCAGCTTGTCCATCTCATCGAAGAGGAAAAGAGAGCGGCCACAGGCAGTGAGGTTCCCCTGGACCCAGCCCTTGAGCTCCTTCTATGAGAGTAGAAACAGGAATTCCAAAGGAGACCAAGACAACTCCCCGCAACCCAGAACGTCGTCCCAAGCCAAGAAAAATTTCCAAAGAGACGCGATCTACATTTGCAGACAGCACCAACCCCTTGAGACAGATGGTAAAAGGGTAGCTCAGAGAGGTGCAGAGACTCGTCCAGCGTGACACAGCCAGTCAACGGGGGAACAGGGGTGCAAATACAAGTGCCCCAATTGTCTGTTCCTGACAGCTAGTGACTTCTGACAGGGGAGGTTAGACCTGCCCCACAGTGGTGACAGCTAAGACAGGTCAAGGACAATAGTCATCAGAGCTGGCAGTCACCAGGGAGTGCGTGCCAAATTGGGGCTAAGAGCTTAAGAGAGGATGGTAAGGCAGACACAGGTACCCTGTAAGTAATAGCTGCCCTGTGTCATCCCCATGTCTCTCATGATGTCTCTGACCCACAGGCACCACTAATGCCACCACCCCTGTATCACAGAGAGCAAGCTCTTTCACAGTACCATGGCAAGCCTTGTTCCTAAGGTTCCGAAGGCTGAGCCTCCAACTGGCTGTGTGTTTTGGAGCCCTCTCTGGATTAGGATAGAGAAGAGG
The DNA here is from genome assembly GCA_002335545.1 of Apodemus speciosus. NCBI lineage: Eukaryota > Metazoa > Chordata > Mammalia > Rodentia > Muridae > Apodemus > Apodemus speciosus. Next base: position 59,299 of record BDUI01006233.1, read on the forward strand.
GACCCAGGACACACCCGGCCTACCTTGTACTGCTCAGTGTGGCTGGGATGTGGGAAATGGATGATTGGGGAGAAGTGGTGGACGTGAGGGCTGCGGAGGCCGCCCCGGAAGAGATACTGCGCCAGCAGGGAGCTAACGTAGGACTTCCCGGTGCCTGTCCAGCCGTGCAAGGAAAGAACCAGCGGCTTGCGGGGGGCTGGGTCCTGGACAAAGGCCTTCAGCGACTTCACCACCAGGGCCTTGGCCAGATGCTGGCCAGCCAGGTGCTGAGCCAGGTCACATTCCAGACCTAGGGCCACAAAAGGAATGCACATCAAAGCAGATGACAGCCTGTTGACTCACATCTGTTAGCTCAGCCCCTGGGAGGCAGAGGCAGCAATAATCCTCCTACTCAAGGGCCAGCCTGGGTTTATAGTGAATTCCAACACGCCTTTAATCCCAGCAATTGGGAGGCACAGGCAGGGAGATCTCTTTTGAGTTCCAGGCCAGCCTGGTCTACATAGTGAGTTCCAGGCCAGCCAAGCAAGACAAGCAGGGCTACATGGTAAGACCCTGTCTCAAAAAAACAAAAAACAAAAAACAAAAAACAAACAAACAAACAAAAAACAAAAAACCCCAAAAAACCAAAAAAACAAAAGCACTGGTTGCTCTTGCAGAGAACATAAGTTCGATTCCTACCACCTACATAGTAGCTCCCAATTAGCTGTAACTCCATCCCAGAGGAGTCAACACCTTCTTCTAACTTCCATGGGCATATCGATGTACCCAGACTTGCAGGCAAAGCATAAATATTAAAAAACAAACAACAAAGAGAAAACAGGCTGGAGAGATGGCTCAGCAGTTAAGATCACTGACTGCTCTTCCAGAGGTGCTAAGTTCAATTCCCAGCAACCACATGGTGGCTCACAACCATCTGTAATGGAATCCGGTGCCCTCTTTTGGTGTGTGAAGACAGCTGCTGTGTACTCATATAAATAAAATAAATAAATAAATAAATAAATCTTTTTAAAAAAATCAGCCAGGATAATATGGTGGTGCAAACCTGTAATCCCTTAGCATTCTGGAGGCAGAGCCAAGTGGATCTCTGTGAGTTTGAGACCAGCCTGGTCCACATAGTGAGGTCCAGAACTGCCTAATCAACGTAGAAAGACTGAAAAACAAAAAGCATCAGAGGTTCGAAGGCGTGTCTGAGACCTCTGGGATACGTGTCCAAAGGAGGGACAGTGCGGCACCGCCCCCTCGAGGCAGTTCTCCGGATTGCACCAGCCCGGAGTAGATGACAGCCGTCTACACGTTCAGCCGACCGCAGGTTTCTCCCGGGAGTGACAAGTCCTCAACAAAGCCACCGGGCGCCCCGTTGTCAAAGGCGTCCCTCCACCGGGCAACCTCCAAACCTTCGCCTCAGGTTTGTACCATAGGCTCTCGGGTCCCCATCTCCGCCAGCCAGGGCCTGCGGGGCCGCAGATATTTCGACCCCCTACGAGCTCCCGGCAGCCCGCTCGCCTGCCCGCCCCGGCTCCCACCCCTCACCGGGCAAGTCGGGCCAGAAGTCGCATTCGCAGAACGAGCCGAAGCTGCAGCGAAGAGAAGCCACATCCCAGGCGGCGGCGGCAGCCAAGGCTAGCCCGAGCAACCCGAGGATCGAGCCCCAGGGCCGGCAGCCGTGCCTCGCCACCGCCATCCGGTTGAGGCCCGGTTTCGGACAGAGGCCGCCCACCGCCAAAACCTGTGAACTACAGCTCCCGGTGTGCACCGCTCCGCGGCAGCCACGCCCACCTACAACTCCCGGCTCCCCTTCCTTGGGGCTCTAAACCCCGACAGGTTGTCTCGGAGCAGTACCGCAAATAGGCCTCCTGGGGGAGCCCGCGAATCACCCAGTCCCCCGTTGCCATGGTCACGGGTAACTAGCGATCTTACCTCAGAAAGAATGAAAGATTGTTAAGAAAGACAACAATAATAACAAAAACTTGTGCGGAACTTTACACTTTCCTGAGAGACTTTTCCAAGCTCTTTTAGAAAGTGTGACAAAAGAGTGCTCACAACAGCTTTTTGAGACTGTCTCTCTGCCAGTGTCAGGCAGGCGCCTTACATGTGATGTAACAGTACCTGCTATATACCCAGGGATGGTCAGCTCAATAAGACGTGGTCACATAAAGTGTTCTGGCTCAGAAAATAGAGCCTGCAAGATGGTTTGGTAGGCAAAGACTCTTGCCACCCAGCCTAAGACCCGAGTTCAATCCCCAGAGCCTGTCTGGTGGACATCAAGAAGCAATCCTGTAAATCGTCCTTGAGTCCACACATACACACTAGATGGATAAATACGTATATCAAAAGGCAGTAATGCAGCCTCACAAGTCTAAGTAACTCAGAAGGGTGTGATTATTTTTACTTTTCTTCCTCTGTCTCCCTCTCTYTCTCTTTTCAGGACAGGGTTTCCCTCTGTAGCCCTGGTTGTCCTGGCACTAGCTCGGAGGCGGGCTGGCTTCAGACTCAGATACCTGCCTGCCTCTGAGTGCTGGAATTAATGGTGCACACCACCACGGCCCGGCCCCTTCGTTCTCTCTAAACACATCTAACACGTTGCCCTTCACTCTCTAAAGCCCTCTGTGTGACTGTCATGTGGCTAGCCTCTTTGTCACCTAATTCAAAGGACGTGGCTTTGTCTCTCTCCATCTTCCTCCTCCAGCAGCTTCTGAGAGTTACAGCTTGCCTCCCCTAGGGTTTGTCTTTTTGTTTTGTTTTGTTTTGTTTTGTTTTTCAAGACAGGGTTTCTCTGTGTAGCCCTGGCTGTCCTGGAACTCACTCTGTAGACCAGGCTGGCCTCAAACTCAGAAATCTGCCTGCCTCT
>BDUI01006234.1:88285-100273 GCA_002335545.1 Apodemus speciosus
AGTAGGTGGGGAGAGATGGGTAGGTTAGTGAAGGTAGAGAGAGAAAGTGACTGAAGAGGCAGACTCTAGGATTTGGAAACAGATAGGACGGCAGAATCCAGCGGAAACAAATGATCCATTCACACCTTAAGAGAGTCCATCAGCATCTYGAGTCAGTTTGAAATGATAAGACAGAGACATGGTTGAAAGAAAGGTATGTGTGGCGTCCTCCACCTGGAGAGAGGGAACTCAAGAAGGGAGTAGAGTTCGAGGACCTGGTGTGTTAGGAGGTGGTATAGCTGAGGGAAAGACRATAGTGGGTGATCTGGAGGTTAAACTTCATCAGTGTATAAACAGTTTGGCTATGGCCAGAGCACGTAGGCAAGATGCCCATCATTGGATGGTATGATCAGCTTTTTGAGAAATATACTATGGGAGCAATGGAAGGTCCCAGTTGTTGGCCCCAAACCACAAGGACTTATCACTCCTCTATGGAGTGAGAAGGGGTGAGCCAAGATCTGGGGCCTGGGAAGCAGCTTTCTGAAGCTTACAAAAGGGATTAATGRGGGGTGGGAGGAGGGGCTTGTGCGAGGGGCCAAGAGCTGCCTTCTRCAGGGGGAGGGGGAGAAGAGAGAAGGAAGGAATCCAAGAGCCTAAGAAGCTAGTCATCCCTGGGAAGGATGGAATTTTATCCTTGGTGGTGGAGACCAGGAGAGAATGGATTCAGTGTTTTCTATCTAGGGTAATGACCTTGTGAGTTAAGGTAATAATTAATCYCAGGTAAGAATCCTGAGGGGYGGACATCTGGAYCTTAGACGGTGAGACCCTTTATACCTGGCCAGATACAAAGTTTCGTRAGGTATTGTCCTGGATAATTTGCAGGGWTGGACTATAAAGGAGATAATCAAGGTATTTTATAAGCTTGGGTTTAGGAAGAGACAAAGAGAAATGAGCCAGAGGGCAGAGGTGAGAATCCAGGTAAGTCAAAGAAAAGGCAAAGATATTTTGTGACTGAGGATCTAGCGGACTGGGAAAGAAGGTATCCTTGAGGTCTAAGATAGAAAAACAAGAGGTCCTTATAGGGATAGTGGAGAGGGACAACATAAGACAACAGTATACTGTCGCTCACACCTAAAGACACCTGAGTCCCTATAAAACAGAACCCAGTAAGATGAGAGCAAACAAGGCTTAAAGATAGGAAAGGGCTGGAGAGATGGCTCAGAGGTTAAGAGCGCTGCTCTTCCAAGGGTCCTGAGGTCAGTTCATAGCAACCACATGGTAGCTCACAACCATCTGTGATGGGATCTGACGCCCTCTTCTGGTGTGTCTGAAGACAGCGACAGTGTACGAATGTATATTAAATAAATAAGCATTTTTTAAAAAAGATAGGAAAAAATTGAACTCTGGCAATAGAGGACAGTGCAAGGAGCTGAGAGACTCACTAGCCAGCAATGTGAGAGAGAGAGAGAGAGAGAGAGAGAGAGAGAGAGAGAGAGAGAGAGAATAGAGATTGTAGGAGGACCATACAGAAACCTTGAGTGGAGAAAAAGAGAAAGCTTGAATACAGGGAATGGGGAATCTCTTTCCATTTCCCTTATCACTCACAGTATTTGTAGAGGTTCAGAGTAATATTGAGATCTAGAACATCATTAAGCAACATTTTGGACTGATTATCTACGGGGTAGATTATCTAAGGCCAGATTCAATTGCAAAAGCAAGTAAGTTTGAAGCCCTTCAGGTCGGAGAGGCTGGAGGTTTTCTAAAAGGCATCCCAAGGAGAAGGGAAAGGGTATGGAAGACACCGGCTCCACGGATGAGAAGGGGTGAAGAAAAGTGTCACTGCAGCCTGTGTTTGCGGGCATCCCCAGGATTCGGCGTCGTGGAGGAAGTCATGAGCCTTTGAGTGGATCGTGACCGCTTAGGGGTTTAGCCTGGCTGAGCCTAAGCAGAGACTCGCGCCTGGTCCTAGGGCTTTCGTGGAGGTCAGACATGAGGATAAAATACGAAGTGTGGGGGAAAGGGCCTGGAATGGGCTCTAAAGGATCCGTGGAATTACGCCAGGGAGGTAAAAGAAGGGGGCAGGACAGGGCAAAACAGCCTGGTTGGACCTAAGGAAACTGCAGCGGTAGGGAAAGGGCAGGGTCAGGTAAGGGAGGGGGTAGCCATAGCCTTAACTACCATGCTGGGAATACCGCCGGGGGGGTACCGGGTACCAGGGGAGTGTCGGATGCTCGGCAATCACTTCCTCAGACTCAAGAAAGCTTTTATACCTAACTGAAGGGGGGAGTCTTACTGAACGGCCGCTGGTGGATGGGGTTCCAAGTGATCAGTGAGCCAGAAGGTGAGTCTGCTGTTGCACACGGAATGGAGATGACGGACGGAGTCCGAGGCATAGCAACAATGTCAGTGTTACAGCTCCGAGGGAAGAGGCTTTCCCAATGGAGTTGCTACAGCTCTGAGGGGGGAGGTCCCCCATGGAAGTGATACAGTTCTGTGGGGAAAGGTTTCCCCTATGGGAACGTTGCCGTTTTGAAGGGAATGACATCCTAGCAGTAGGGAGCTTAGACATAACAGAAAGTCACACTGCACATAAAAGCTCACACAAGAGAGTTATTGGGAGAGATGCAAGAGGTTGGTGGCTGCCCCTGCTCCAGGGTAGAAGCAGCAGGGAACTGAGCAAGAGGCAGATTTTATTTAGGGTTAGAGGAATATTCCAGGGTGGAAATTTCCAAGGTGGGGATTGGTACAATGTCAAGTCCTGAGTATGGTTCAAGCCCAGGGATTGGTGGAATTTCGTGGTTAGGGATTGGTGCGTTTTATCACCTAGAAATGGCTCGGACCTTTTACTCTACACTTAGACTAGAGTTGCTTTTTTTTGTCTGGAAGAAACCAATGTGCGAGTGTGCATGGTGATACTGAGGCAAGACAAAGAGATTTAGACATGAGGAAGAAAAAGGAGCTCCTCACCCCTGCTGGCTGAGATTTAAGTTTATGAATTATGTTTACAGTCAAAGCATGTGCCTTGATCATTGACCTTTTATGACTTGTATTCTATCTTATCAGTCTAAAAACTAGTACAATGTGCCTTATAAACCACGTACCAGTGGAAGATGTCGATAAACCACGCACAATCTAGTTTATTGGGGGAGGGGGAAATCTTTGGATAAAAGTAAGCATGCCTAACCCTGTTGCCTAACCTTTAAATCCTGTAGAAATTATAACTACAGCTCTAACACCACTATGTGGAGAGCTATTGCTAAGACAGTTCTATTTACCTATCTATCTATCTATCTATCTATCTATCTATCTACCTATCTATTCATCCATCCATCTATCATCTATACATCTATCTATCTATCCATCCATCATCTGTCTGTCTGTCTGTCTGTCTGTCTGCTCATAGTTAGGTATGTACAATATTCCTTTCTTTTTCAGAAAAGTAGAATCTACAGTAACTATATAATGTAACTAAGTTAATTAAGATATTTTCAATCGAGTATATCACTATACTTGACCATATTTATTCCTGCTACCCTCTTACCGTCTCAATTCTGTTACTGTACTTCCTTGTCTCCAAATAGTCAACCTTCCCCCTCCATTTTCCTTTCTCTACTCCTCTCTTTTCATCCCTCCCTCTCTTTCCCTCCTCCTCCCTTTCCCCATCCCCCCATCTCTCTAGTCAAATCTATACCAAAACCATTTTTAGGCAGTGACTCCAGTTTATTTCATGTGCGTTCGTTCATTATATGTGCAAGGTATCCTGGCTGTGTTCACTCCTCGCTCCCTTCCTCTCTCCTTCCAACTCCCTTGGCTGCTTCTCCTCTCAAACACATCACCCACCCAACTGCCAGTCACCTCCTTGCTTTGCTACCTACTGAGTCCAGTTAGTTTTGCCCAAATATGAATGGATATGGAATCATCCACTGGGTCGTGAGAAAGCTACCAAGGGCATTCATTCCCACTCCCCATCCTGCAAGGGAAGGTACTGCCCCTGCCTCATCTGCCATGGGCTGTCAACAGCTCTTCAGTTAGGGATGGATCACTGGAATCCCCTACCCCCAATAGTAGAATTTTAACTGGCTTGATTTTGTGAGGGTAACCATGGCTGCTATGAGTTCAAGTGTGCAATACCACTTCATGTCAAGAGGACTGCACTTCACAGCCCCCTCCCCCATTCCAGCTTTTAGGTTCTGTCTACCTGCTCTCCCATGATGCCCCCTGAACCCTAAGTGGAAGGCAGGACCTTTTCTAAATGAACTACAACTTTGGTTTATGCTGACGTATCTTAAAATTCTTCTTTAGGACATAAGTCCCCAAACCACAGCTTTCACTGAGTTGAGTCTCTGAGTAAAACTCCTTAAGTTTCTAAGGCTGGCACCACTGAGCCACATTTTCCACTGCCCACAACAGTGTCATAAAACTATGTAGGCTAGGAAAGTCCAAACTGAGATTTATTGCTATAGAAACAATTAATTCTAAATATCAGGAGTAGGATATTTTCATCTAGTCTTTATCACTAACTGAGTAGATCATCAGTGATATTCTCTGTGTGATTGAAGCATCTCCAAGCAGAGCACAAGAAAGGCAGAGACAGAGCTCTCTAACATCATCACCACTGTCAGTTGTGTGACTTTCCCGGAGACAGGAACAAGAATCTACTCACCCCAAATAGGGCGTCACTGACAAATGAAAGAAATGATTTCATCCACATCGGGCTTGGAGAACCATGGACTTGATTGGGTTACTTATAGCAGCTGAATCAAAGGTATTGGTAATGACTCAAAATCTGCCTCCTACAGATCCCTGCCTTGATTGTAGAAAACTACACTGAAGATAATCCCTTCCTAGAAATTTCTCATTGTTTTTATAACTATGAGGAGGGGCCTTTAGCTTTCCTTAGCTTTCATAGACTTATATATTTAGTTTTTTCTCTTTGTGAGACTGTGTTTTAATTCAAAGGAGACAGCTACTCAACACTGCCTGGTTTGACTTACCCTTTCCATGAAGGGCTACGCTCTCCATGTTAGGATGTTGAGAGGAATTCCTGACTTTTACCATCGAAGACTGTAAAATACTCTCAGACTAGGGCAGCCCAATAGGTCTCCCCAAGCTCTGGCTGAGGAGCACTGAAGGACCTGAGTTCTCAGAACTATGGATATGAGGGACAAACGCTGGAGCATTTGGCAGGTAGCTAGAATACAGAGGTCATTAGAATGTGGAAGTCAACAATGACATGGAACAAATGTCATCACTGAGGGAAAGGGACCTATTATAAAAGAAAAACTGTGAAGTTTTCTGAAAGTCCAGATGTCAAAGTAACCAGGTCTAGCAATTCATAGGAAATAAGTCTGTGAAGAATGATATTGAATAGACATTATAGAGGAGCAGACCGGCAAGAGGCTATGCTAGTAGTTTGGGTGAGATGCGGTCCTGATGTGAATGGAGGAAGGGAGACATTCCAGACTTCCAAAATCTACTGTACCTGGCGAGTAGCTCCCCAATCCCAATGCAAAACAGATAGGGTCCCCAGTCTCTTCGCTGACTTGCCCTCACTGTGGTTCTCACTTGCTTGGTCGTCTGAATCAGGATTCGTGGATTGAGGTTTCTAAAGCACACATGTGAGGTTACCGTTGAACACATTCTGCTCTGCTGGGTCTCCTCAAGGCATATGGATATCTTTAAACTCTTATAGAAAAAAGGGCCAAATCAGACAATAATTGTTCCCTGGTACATCTTCAGATATGATGACTGATGTGTTCAGACACACCCTAGTCCCCCGGGAATGGAGGCAATGGTGAATATGCTTGTGTGTCCTCTCTGTTATGAATGTTCTGTGTATTAATGTATTGTGTTGCTCATTAGCTTCAGGGGGGAGGTGTAATTGTCTCTATAGTCAGAAGAGAAAGTGAGACTCAGATTTAGAAATCTATTGAGTTCACACGTCTCTAAACCTGGAAGGATTTATTCTGCAAGACTTCCTTCTAGCTCTGAAGGTGTGACACCCTTAACCAGATGTTAGGATTCACCAGAGGTGCAACTCCTTTAATTTACTACTGAAAGCAGTGTAGATTTGTTCATTTAAAAGAAGCCCATTTTCCCCAAACATTTTCCATGTTCTTTTAGTTTGCTTGTATTTTGATTTGTTGTTATTTTGAGACATCTGATTAATATGTAGCTCAAATTCTTATCCTYCTGCCTCAGCCTCCAAGTGCTTGGATTATATTTATGTATTACACATCTAGAAGCCAGTTCTTTTAAAGGTACAGATAGAACTATATTACTCCTCCTCACACTGAGTTCCTAAAGTTTTCAAAGTAAAGCACTGGAAACCTTTATCAGTCTTTTCTTTCACTGAAGTTTCCAAAACTCTGCTAACAGAAAGGCACTCATAAATTAGACGCTCTCTCCAGTCCCTCTCCCAACATTGACTTGGCTGAAGGACTCTGGGAAAATGGGCAGTAGGTGCTCAGAAGAGCAGCACGGAGCTCGGGGGTGGGGGTGGGGGGTGGGGTGGAGGGTGGCTCTATGGTGGAGTGAAGCCCTGACTTGTAACCAGGAAAAAGTGAAGAGTCCAATATTCTGAGAGCAGGAGTGTGTTGTTTCTTCCTGAACTTCATGAAACCTTCTGTGGTGTGGCCCTGTACCCCCAGGGTAGTTACTGAGAGCATAGCTACTCTCAGAACTGGCTGTGGCTGAGGAACATAGAAGACCCCGTGAAATCATTCAGCCTCTCTGGTTCTTATCCTCTGTTGACTCTGAGGCTGTGCCATACCCTTTGTCCTGGCGGAGAACTGACCACTGGAAGGCTCTTGTTTGGAGACTGGCGAATGTCTGAGTGAAGGGCTTTATGATGAAATACCATGTAAGCTGATCTTCTCTTGATGCTAACAGGATTAGAGAGCAGATCTGAGCCAGTTGGCTCAGTGTTCCCAACCATCAATTACCTGCAGCCATGTGGACTTTACTCTCTCTTCCTTCTTCTGAATCATTCCAGCTAATAAGAACATGCAATACTCACGGGTTCTACAGTTGTAAAGATAATGGAGTGATTATATTCACAACAAATTTTATAACAAAGTCTGGAGCTCAGGAGCTCTGCATTTAAGGGAAGCTATTTGAAGTAGCTTGCTATCTTAAATTCAAGTGCACATACCTAAAAAAAAAAAAAAAAAGACATCTATTGGTGAAGACAAGGACAGTGCTTCCAACTGCACGACATCAAATACTCTTCAGGAGGACGCATTCTGTTCTCCAACAGCTCTTTGGGACTTTAGGGGGAAAGTATGTTTCCCCCAAGTCCAGCAACGGAGCTTCTGGTCCCAGTGATTCCTGGGTGTTTCGTTCCCCATGACCTTACTGGTCCCATCTATCCCAGAAGCTGTTGCTTTTTATCCTCTATTTCCTTGCTGGGTCCTACCTCCAAGCATCCTGAGATGGGAAGCTGTCAGATTTCCTTACCGAACTCAGTCAAGACCTCTTCTTTATTCACAGTGACCAGGTGAGCATACAGACGTGCACATAACCGTGTGCATGTACACGTGTGCATGTACACGTACAGCATACACGCACTGAAACGAAGAGCACATCCAGCTACTTAGCACTTTCTGCACTCTGGTACCTCCTGTTCTTTTTCTTGTTCACCAAAAAATTGGATTTCATAACCCACCAAGAGATTTCCACTTGTATTTAAAAAAAAAAAAGAAAGAAAGAAACTAGTACAAATGTCTTGGTTAGGGTTTTACTGCTGTGAACAGAGACCGTGGCCAAAGCAACTCTTATGAGGACATTATTTAATTAGGACTGGCTTACAGGTTCAGAGGTTCGGTCCATTATCATCAAGGCGGGGAGCATGGCAGTATCCAGAGAGGTGTGCTGGGGGAGGAGCTGAGAGTTCTACGACTTGTTCCAAAGGCAAACAGGAGAAGACTGGCTTCCTGGCAGCTAGGATGAGTGTCTTAAAGCCCATGTCCACACTGTAACACTTCCTTCAACAAGGCCACACCTACTCCAACAAGACCTAATAGTGCCACTCCCTGGGCCAACCATATACTAACCATCATAGAGTAGTTAATAAAGCCCAGACTTGGTTTTGAGTAGAAGAGTGAATAGTAGAACAGCAGTTTATTTCGCATAGACTTCTCTAGAAACCATCTCTACAGCTGTACACTGAGWATAATTTTTAAGGGTCCCATTAGGTGACTTATTTATTAAGAGAAAATGACAGTAAACTGATGAGAATGCCCAATGTGGCAGACATGGAAAAATCCCTTAGCTTGGGTTAGCAAGGAAACTCTATATCTCCAAATCCGTGTCTCCAAATCACAAAGGAGAGGCATCGCTTCCCATGTGATGAGATCCCAGTAGGGCAAGAGAACTGGCTTGTTTCAACTGTGACTTTTGCAGAAACAGAGTAAGCTCCAGGAGAGGGCCGAGTGAGGCGTCAGCAGCAGTAGGCTTCTAGTAGTAGGTTCCAGGGACCAACAGAGTCAGAGCAGGCAACTCCAAGGTGAGATTTACCAGGAAAGAGCAGGTGGAGGAAAGAAGCAGCTAAGAGGTCAGTTCTCAAATCTGGAGTTGATTATGATGGGGGGCAAAAACCAGGAGAAACAAATAATCCACTCCTTGGGAGAGTTCTACCCAGGAGCCTGGTTTAGTTAGGAGTGGCCCAACCAGTTGGAATTGGGTCCATTTATACCCCCTTTGGTTTTATTAATAACCAGATAAACTGATGATATGACCACTCCATGATGTGCTTAAGGGACTGGTCTTTATCTTAGATGTGAGAGAGGATATCAGACAGAGTCCATAGCAAAGAGAGAACATCATCATAGCCTGAACATGGCCACCAGACTGAACCTAGCTATGAAAGAATCAGGAACAGAGAAGAGCAAGCAGGGGTTGGGCGGGGCTGGGGAGGGTGAGCTCTCTTTGGAGAGCATGAGGGGTGGAGGAGGCAGACAGAGAGAGGAAGATAGAGAGAGTGTGGGCAAAAGAGGGAACGTAGCCAAAATAGCAGGGTTATAATGAGAATAAGTGGCTGGGAGTGGGGTGGAGGGTGGGGTAGGAGCCCATATGCCTGGAGAGTTTAGGGTAGGAGGTGAGAAGGACTAGGCTGCTAAGATGCATGCACTTGTAGTACCGAAGGAGGCCAGCATGGTTTTTGTAACCCTCTTAGGAACCACAGATAACTTGTTGGCAGTGATAAGAGAAATGGCTCCTTGTGGTGGGGGGAATCTGCTTCAGGCTCCTCAAGTTCGTGGGGAATGCTGGCTTTGTCTAGCCACRGGAACTTGGGGAAATGGACTTTCCCGAGGTTGCTCCTATGTTCTGTAAGATGAACTCAGCAATACTTCTTTCCCTTGATTTCACATTGAAATGCAGGAGCAAGGAGTCTGGAGGAGTCTGATCTGCGCTTTTGAGCAAGTGCAGCTTTACAGCCAAAGGCTGAACAGCATCTGCTGCTGCGGCCACTGCTGGGTTAGCCACCTCCTCTGAGATTGATGCGCTCGCTTATGAGGGTACGGAGCCTTCGTGTCTTTGTTCCTCTCYGTGACTCTTCCTGTCCATCRCTGACTTCGGCATGATTGTGTACACTGCCTTAAACTGATGTCCTGTYTYCTTAACTGAAACACAGAGAAATAGTCAGGTTATGTGGCCACGTGAGCATTATAGCAGTGTGTTGACAGAGAGCTGGGCTGGGGGTGTAGCTCAGGGAAACAGGGCTTGCCTAGCCTGTGAAAAGCCCTGAGTTAGCCATTCACCAAGGGACCAAGGGTGGTGGGGAGGAGGGACATGAGAGGAGGGAAAGGAAGAGAGAGAAAGAGTGGGGTGGATAGGTGGGACCACTGGAGGTCTACACTAAACTATAGTTTGCTGGTACTTTGTTTTCCTATGATGTCCCACACATTATCATCCYCCACCCTGAACTATGATCCTAGGGTTTTTTTTTTTTAAGTCACATATTAACCAATGGAGACAGTAACCTGGTTTGGTGCAATCTGAGGGTGGCTCCTGATATGTCCGGATCTGGACCTAGGACCATGGTCCTGGAATGTCTCCAACCCTGCCATAAAGAAGGCTGATACTTCCTCAGTTAGCCGCCGCTGTCCAGACACCCGAGTAGGACAGACTTCTAAGAGCATCCTGGTGTGMTTCATCCCTGTTTAGAAAACCCAAGCGATTGCTGCCATGTCCAGGAAGCCAGTCCTTCACTACTTCAATGGCAGGGGGAGAATGGAGCCCATCCGGTGGCTCTTGGCTGCAGCCGGAGTGGAGGTATGTTCTGCCTGAGTCATTTTCAGTGGGACCTGAAATTGCTTGTATCAAACACTTTCCTCACATGAGCTGACAAAGCGTCTTACTGGATGACCTAAGATCAAAACTGCCAACTCTTAAGTGATGCACAGATTTATCCTAATAGATTATTACTTGTTTTCATCACCAATCATTAACAAATTACGGGTGGAGAGATGGCTCAGCAGTTAAGAGCACTTGCTGCAATTCCAGAGGAACTGACTTCAATTAGCACACCACATACCACACACACACACACACACACACACACACACGCACGCACACACATACACACACACACACAGACACACACACACATGCATGCACGCATATGCAGAGAATAAATCTATAAAACAAAAAACCGTGTAATTTATAAAAATTTATACACTCTATTTAGATGTAAAAGACAAAAAACAAACATGCCATTTGAGAAAAAGAATAGAAAAATGAACACTGTCTATTTGATGTTGTTACCTTAGTTTTTTTATATGATTATATATTGTAGATATTTTAGCATATTCTGTATTTTCTATGCATTTATTCATGTATGCTTATCTCTGTGTGTGTAGATGTACATGTGCATATGCATACAGAGGAGGGAATGTGTGTGGAGGTCAGAGGTCAAACTCAAGTGACTTCTTAAGCACCAGCCATACCAGCCACCTTTATATATGTATATATGTGTGTGTATGTGTGTGTATGTATGTGTATGTGTGTATATGTGTATGTGCATGTGCATGTGTATGTAAAGACAGGTTCTTCCTCTGGCCTGGAGCTCACTGACCGTGGCCAGGGAACTTCAGCTTTGCACAGATCCCCGCTCCCTCTGCTCTGTGATTCTGAGCACCTACGATCATATCCAGATCTTTCACATGGGATCTAGGGGTCAAACTCAGGTCATCATGTATGAGTRACTAGCATTTTTCAAATCAGATATTTGTCCAGCCCAGTTCCTATGCTCAAGAGAAACAATATGGACTATTTAAGGATGAAATAATGGCGGAGGAGGTGAGGCCAAAGCAGTGGGGAATGGAGATGAACGGGAACAAAGGACAATCAGACACACACATGTGCACACACACAAACACTCACACAGACACACAGACATGCACACGCACAGATACACACAAACAGACATACACAGAGATACACACAGGCACACAAGCACACACACAGACACACACAGACTCACACAGAGACACACACACAGGCACACACAAAGACACACAGGCACACGTACACAGACACATGCAGGCACATAAAAACAGACACAAGGACACAAAACAGACACACAGATACACACAGACACACAAACAGGCAGACACACACAGATACACACAGAAATACTTGCGTGCATACACATGTACATTCACACACACATACGCATACACAGATTTGCACAGACACAGACTCACACACAGAGATACACGTGCTCGTGCACACACGCTTGTGTCTGTGTGCTAATGTGTAGTAAACCATTTTATATATTGGCTTAAAAACAATTAAAAGATTAGTAAGTAAATTGAGGCAACAAATAACTAACCCCATCCCCCAAAAAGAGGTTTAAGAGTTGAACACTCCTTGCCCATGAGATACATTATTTGGCAGTTTGATCCTGCACTTAGAGGGAAATAGATGTTTAATTTAACATGCACTGAGGCAAAATGGGATAACATAATGCTTCTAGGCCACAAACCTGTACGGAATGTTACAAAA
>BDUI01006236.1:7005-20886 GCA_002335545.1 Apodemus speciosus
GAAGGAAGGAAGGAAGGAAGGAAAGAATGAAGGAAACAATGAGAATGTCCAGTTCCAATCATAGAGCCAATACATATCCAGTTGATCCAATTTTGTTACATCACCAGCTGACAAATGGCATTTGCRTAAACAAGAAGCCAGGCTACAGGTGCTCAAGAGATGAGCATCATTAACACATCCTTCATTAGAGTAATTTTTAGAGAGAAATATTTCTCAGACCACGAGATAGATGTAACAGAGTAGGGTTAATGAATAGTTGTAAATAGTAAAACTTCTTTCTAGTATTAGGTACTTTAACCATGACTTTCTGTCCCTGTAGCAGGTCCATATTCTGATGCTGTAGGATCCCCTTTCAARTATATTTCCTGTTCCCCAGAGTGGGAAGATTACTGGAGACTGGATTTCTGCCACTTGACCTTGGTTGTGATTTCAGTTTTCATGGAGAACCCCTGATTCTCACTGTCTACAGAATCCTACTCAGCAATGTCTTCTTTCTTGAAAATGCTACTGCCCGAATTAGTTCTTCACCTCAATTTTACATTTACAAAATGATTATTTGAAGGGTCAACCTCATATTTCTTTCTGGTGGCTGTGCTCTACACAGCTATCTTCTTTGCTTTTTGAAACCAATGCAACAAATTTTCACTCCCCCGTTTTCACAGCAATCCACAACCTGCTGATGCTACTGTTCTTTATAGCCCTTCATCCTCTTCTTGTTTTCTGTCTTTTTCTAACTCACATTCTTTTTTCTTTTTTAATCTCCCTTTCATCCTTTTCTGTTAACTTAACCTGGCAAAAGATAAGTCCTTGAGGTAAAACAAATCTTTAAATAARTTGTGTTTCTACTCTACCAGGAAACACCTTGCAGAATACATGCTGGTTGAGGGAACTGCAAATGTAAAGCTTACATGGAAGTGCATGACCACTAAGAGGCTGTTAGACATCCATCATCTACATAACAACTGAATATCATTCCTTGCTCACAAATATTATTACATCTCTTCCTGAGCACTATTCTCAAATTTACWTATATAAATCAGTAAATGTAATCCATCATATAGCAAATTGAAAAACAAAACCACATGATTATATAATCAGATAYAAAAAAGGTCTTTGTCAAAATCCAACACTCTTTCCTGATAAAATTCCTGGAGAGATTAAGGCTATATTGGACATAACTAAACATACTAAAGGCATTTTACAGCAAACTTATACTCAACATTAAATTAAGTGTGAGAAACTCAAAATAATTCTACTAATATCAGGAATAATGCAAGACTGTCTATTCTCTTCATATCTACTCAATATAATATTTGAAGTTTAAGCTACCTCAATCAGAAAACTGAAAGAGAACAAGGACTATAGTTTGGAAAGAAAGATGCCAAAGTACTTGCAGTTGATATGAAAGAGATTAAAAAATATGTACCAAGAAACTCCTACCTCTGATAAACACTTTCAGAAAAGTAGCTGGTTACAAAATTAATTCACAGAAATCAGAAACCTTCCTGTATACATAAGGCAAAATTGCTGAAAAAGACATTCTAGAAACAACACCTTCCACAATATCCTTAAAAATATAAAATATCCTCTTCAGTCACACCTTTCCAGCCTAGGCTTGGTGGTGGAGTTAGACATGATCGGGCTTACCCTGCTCTGTACTACTGCTTAGCTCTCCTTTCAAGATACCTAAGAAAGTGCATCACAGAGAGGATCAGGTAGAGATCTGTCTTCATTAAGATTTCCGTTGCTGTGAAGGTATACCATGAGCAAKGCAACTTTATAAAGACAACAGTTAATTGAGGCTGGCTTATGGGTTTAGAAGTACACTCCATTATCATCCAGGCAGAAGCATGGCATCAAACAGGCGATGCTAGAGGCATGATGCCAGAGGAACTGAGGCTTCTATATCTTGATCTGAAGGCTGACAGGAGAACACTGTTTTTCAGGTAGCCAGAAAGAKGGTGTCATTACCCATACCCACAGTGACACACTTCCTATAACAAGGCCACATCTCCTAACAGTGCCACTTCTCATGGGCCAAGCATATTCAAATCACCACCTTTCTGGCAGAAATAACTCAACTCATGTCTCTCATCAGTACATTGTATTCAAACAAGGGAAGTGGAACTTGAATGTATCTGATAGCTTGAAAAAGACCCAGTATAAGCACCCAAAAGGCCCTTCCAAGTTGGACAGTGGTCAAGATCTAAAAACTGATATCATTTCCCAAGTCCCAGGATCACATGCTGACTTTGCAAGAAACAGGCATTGGCATGACCAAGGCTGACCTCATAAATATGGTGGGAGCCTTTGGTAAGTCTGGCACAAAAAAAATTCATGGAGGCTTTCTTGGCTGGTACAGGCATCTCCATGATTGGCAGTGTGGTGTTGRATTCTATCAGCCTATCTAATGGAGGAGAAAGTGGTTGATGATCAGTATGCTTGGGCATCTTCTGCTGGTGGATCCTTGACAGTCTGTGCACACCATGGTGAGCCCATTGCCAAGTACTAAAGTCATCCTTCACCTCAAAGAATACCAGACAGAATATTTAGAGGAGAGGATGACCAAGGAAGTAGAGAATAAATTCTCACAGTTAATAGGCTACCTACCACATCAGTCTCTAAAGAGAAGACATCCGTGAAGATAAGGCAGAGAAAGAGAAAGGTGAATAAGAGGAGGATGGATGATGTAGAGAAGAAGAAAATGAAAATCAAGGCAAAGTTGAGAATCTCTGTAGGTTAATGAAGGAGGTTTTAGATAAGTTTGAGAAGGTGACAATCTCCAAAGGCTTCACCCTGATGCATTATGACAAGCACCTATGACTGGACAGCAAGCAGAGATCATGAGAACCGAGGAACTGTTAGGCAACTATATAATTGACTAAAGAAGATAGGAAAAAAACACCTATAGGTCAATTCTGACCACCCAATTACACAGACCCTGCAGCATTTAAGCTGAGGATGGTGAAAATGATAAAGCTGTTAAGGAAGCTCTACTTCCTTCTGGTTTCTCATGTGAGGATAAAAATGTACTCGTGAGTGTGTGTGTGTGTGTGTGTGTGTGTGTGTGTGTGTGTGTGTGTGTGTGTTAATCTTGTAGTAACTCTAACAAAGTAAGTGAAAGACCTCATAATAAAAACTTCAAGAAATTGAAAGAAGAAATGAAAAGAAGGAAAGTTCTCTCATGTTCAAGGATCAGTAGGATTGATATAGCAAAAATGTCTATCCTGCCAAAAGTAAACTGCATATTCAATGAAATTCCCATCATTATTCTAAAAAACTCTATAGATCCTGGAAAGACAATTATCATCTTTCTRTGGAAACAGAAAAACAAACAAACAAACAGGAGACCTACTAAAATCACCCTGCATAAGAAAAAAAAAAACTGGTGGATATATCACCATCCCTGATCTCAAGTTTTACCAAAGAGCTACAGAAATAATAGTAGCATGTTATTGGCACAAAGACAGACACAATGATCAACAGAACTAGATTGAAAGCCCAGCTATAAATCTGCACAGCTACAGACTCCTACGTTTTTATTTAAAAGCCAGAAACACATGCTAGAAAAAGATAACATCTTCAACAAATTTTGCTAATCAAACTGTATATAAAAGAATGCAAATAGATCCAAGTGGTTAAAAAATCTCAACATAAAACCATACAAACTAAAACTAATAGAAGAGAAATGGGGAACAGATTAGTACAGCAGACACTTTCCTTAACAGAGCACCATTAGATAGGCTTGAAGATAAATGATTCATAAATGGGACTTCATGAAACTGAGAAGCTTCTGCACAGCAAAGGGTACCATCACTTGGATGTGGTGGCAGCCTTAAGAATGGGAAAAGACTCTTTACCAATACATATTGAATAAATAATTAATATCCAAAATATATAAAGATCTTAAAATTCCTAAATATCAAGAAAACAATCTAATTTTAAAAATTGGTACAGGTATAAACAGAGAATTCTCAATATATGAGAGTCCTCAAATGGATGTGAAATATTACAATATTCATCATTTTTAGTCATTGGGGAAATAAAAATCAAAACTACTTTGAGAATTCATCTTATACCACTTAAAATAGCTAAGATCCATAAAACAAGACAGCTCATCTTGGGGAGAATATAGGTTAAGGAAAATACTTACTCATTGACCACTGATGTGAGTGGAAACTTGTACACCAAGATGGAAAACAGTTATGTGGTTCCTCAGGAAGATGACAATCAGTGTCCTTCAACATCCATCTCAACTAATCTTGAGCATAAACCCAAAGAATGCTTCATTCTACCACAGAGACACTTCTTCAACCCTATTCAGTGCTACTCTCTTCATAATAGGCAGAAATTATAAACAACTTAGATGCCCTTCGACAGAAGAACTGATAAAGAAAATGCATTGCATTTACACAGTAGAATATTACTCAGCTATTAAGAAATGACATCATAAAATATGCAGGTAAATGGATTGAATTAAAGAAACAAACCATCCTGAGTGAGGTAACCCAGATTCAAAAAAGAAACATGATAGGTATTTGCTTATATGTGAATATTTTCCATGACATTAAAGATTACCAAACTATAATCCATAGAAACACAGAGGGTAAAGACAGAGTAAGAGATCACAGGGTATAGGTAGGTATTGTGAGAAAAACAAATAGGATAGATAAAGATAAATGGATGGGGGAATAAGCAGCATGGTCAAGGGAGAAGTGAAGGGGAAGGAAAACAAGAAAGGGAATTCCTGTAAAGACAAATAAAAAACTAAGGMWATTGGAGAGTAGTAGGGAAACCTAATACAGTAGAAGATTCCTAAAATACAAAATTAGACACTGCCTCTCTAACCCCTGTAAAATTAGTCTTTTCTTGTCTATATCAGCATCCTTCTCTTCCTTGAATGAACATCTAAAACTAGGCTCCAGGTATAAATCAAGGTTAAAATGGATATTTGGCCATAATGCTGATAATAATAGTTCTCATTACAAGTCAAGTTGCTGTTTCACGAATAACATAAACACATTAGTGCCCTCAAGTATCAAGAGTCACTAGGCAGTTCATCCAATAAGATACCATGAGTGTTTTGTGTATGTGTACACACACACACACACACACACACACACACACCGATGATTTTCTTTGAATAGCAAACTATCTTATTCTCTGACTCTTCAGCTCAGATCATAGATAGCATCAACAGCGAATTAAGACATATGGTTTTGCAGAGTTGATTTGACTTAAAGGCAAAGCATTTGCCTAGAGTTCTATTGATTTTATCAAAACATGCCAGGGCACTTCTTATTGTAAACTTCACTGTTTACAATAGTGCTTACTGCAGGTGGCAGGGGTCCACTCAGATTGTCTGCTTGCAAATTGCAAAGAGAATATTTTGCATAAATATTTATGGTCTCCCTTTGCCTTTCTTTTTACAAAAGACTTACTTTTTATGAAATACTTGCTTATTATTGTTCGTTTATCTTCTTGGTTACTAGTAAAAAGATACCCCAGGGTTGGCATTTTAGTTAGAGATGTGGTCACATGGGAGATAAAAGTTCACATGAAATTTGTCCCATCCTGTGGGACTTAGTTATTCGTGGGTCCGAAGAGAATCTGGCCTGAAAGAAGAATGGGTGGGAAAGGAGAGTGAGACCAAGAAGAATCCTTGTCAAGGTCTGTTTATTGTAACAAAGGCAGGGGGTTTTAAGCAGTAAGGTGAGGGAACGGAGAAGGGTGATAAATCTGAAACAATCAGGTGAAATATCCTCAGAATGCGAGGGTAAGAAAGGTTGGGCAAAGGTCAGTTTACTGACTAGCTAGTTCCTGTATGAGGTTTCCGGTGAGTAAATATTTAGTCAGTTTACTGTTTAGCTAGTTCCTGGAACAGCGGGTGGAGAAGAATGCTGAATCCGTTGCATACGTGACTTAGGAGCACCTGTAAGATGGTAACACYCCAGCCCCTTAATTTTAGGCATTGTCTCCAACAGAAATTACCAAAATCTTTACAGTGAGAAGTCAGCCATGTGTACTACTCAAGTAAATGCCATGCCCCGCTTGAGACTAGTGGAAATGTGATGAGCAACTGTATGGGAAACCAACATGTTGGTTTGGCAAGCATGGTAAGTACTTTTATCTCTTGTCCTCACTTTGGCTGTTAAATACAGTGCCATGTGCCTTCACATTTAAACACAGTTTTATCTGTAACAGTGATTTTCCTCATCAGAGTCAGGTGTATTAGGTCCATAAAAATTAGTTCTTGCAGTTTACTGTTTTAAAACAAAGCTCCAAGAACGATATAGTACAATAAATTTTTCTTTATCTATGAAGTGTATAATTGTAATATCTGTGTATAGAGGAGAATTCAAGGCACCAAGATATTCCCCAGAGTGAAAAGTATAGTGTTAAAGACACATCTTATTTCAAGCGGAAGGGGAATTGCTTTGAAAACCATTCTGTTTGTGTTTGTCAAGGACTGGTTAGAAAGTTGCAAAGTAGATCAATAATTAGACAATAAAGGGAAGCATCAGAATTCTTTTCCAAGAGACCTCATTAGGAGCAAGGCTGCATCTTAAAAGGCTGCATCTGGGTTCACTTTCACCCCAGAGTGAAAAGTATAGTGTTAAAGATACATTTATTAAATATATTTAATTTTGCTGAAAAATTTTTATAAAAACTTATCTATAAATACTATTATTAAATTTATTTTGTTTTTAATTGGCTATGAACTAATGAGGTGATAATATCTTGGGCTCGGTTTGAGGTGCAGATGTGGAAATACACCAGTAATAATCTTCTTGGTTACATTTAACATGGAATGTAATAAATAGGGGTACCTTATGGATGGAGACTTTGATTAGCTAATTTAGTTTNATTGGAGAGTAGTAGGGAAACCTAATACAGTAGAAGATTCCTAAAATACAAAATTAGACACTGCCTCTCTAACCCCTGTAAAATTAGTCTTTTCTTGTCTATATCAGCATCCTTCTCTTCCTTGAATGAACATCTAAAACTAGGCTCCAGGTATAAATCAAGGTTAAAATGGATATTTGGCCATAATGCTGATAATAATAGTTCTCATTACAAGTCAAGTTGCTGTTTCACGAATAACATAAACACATTAGTGCCCTCAAGTATCAAGAGTCACTAGGCAGTTCATCCAATAAGATACCATGAGTGTTTTGTGTATGTGTACACACACACACACACACACACACACACACACCGATGATTTTCTTTGAATAGCAAACTATCTTATTCTCTGACTCTTCAGCTCAGATCATAGATAGCATCAACAGCGAATTAAGACATATGGTTTTGCAGAGTTGATTTGACTTAAAGGCAAAGCATTTGCCTAGAGTTCTATTGATTTTATCAAAACATGCCAGGGCACTTCTTATTGTAAACTTCACTGTTTACAATAGTGCTTACTGCAGGTGGCAGGGGTCCACTCAGATTGTCTGCTTGCAAATTGCAAAGAGAATATTTTGCATAAATATTTATGGTCTCCCTTTGCCTTTCTTTTTACAAAAGACTTACTTTTTATGAAATACTTGCTTATTATTGTTCGTTTATCTTCTTGGTTACTAGTAAAAAGATACCCCAGGGTTGGCATTTTAGTTAGAGATGTGGTCACATGGGAGATAAAAGTTCACATGAAATTTGTCCCATCCTGTGGGACTTAGTTATTCGTGGGTCCGAAGAGAATCTGGCCTGAAAGAAGAATGGGTGGGAAAGGAGAGTGAGACCAAGAAGAATCCTTGTCAAGGTCTGTTTATTGTAACAAAGGCAGGGGGTTTTAAGCAGTAAGGTGAGGGAACGGAGAAGGGTGATAAATCTGAAACAATCAGGTGAAATATCCTCAGAATGCGAGGGTAAGAAAGGTTGGGCAAAGGTCAGTTTACTGACTAGCTAGTTCCTGTATGAGGTTTCCGGTGAGTAAATATTTAGTCAGTTTACTGTTTAGCTAGTTCCTGGAACAGCGGGTGGAGAAGAATGCTGAATCCGTTGCATACGTGACTTAGGAGCACCTGTAAGATGGTAACACYCCAGCCCCTTAATTTTAGGCATTGTCTCCAACAGAAATTACCAAAATCTTTACAGTGAGAAGTCAGCCATGTGTACTACTCAAGTAAATGCCATGCCCCGCTTGAGACTAGTGGAAATGTGATGAGCAACTGTATGGGAAACCAACATGTTGGTTTGGCAAGCATGGTAAGTACTTTTATCTCTTGTCCTCACTTTGGCTGTTAAATACAGTGCCATGTGCCTTCACATTTAAACACAGTTTTATCTGTAACAGTGATTTTCCTCATCAGAGTCAGGTGTATTAGGTCCATAAAAATTAGTTCTTGCAGTTTACTGTTTTAAAACAAAGCTCCAAGAACGATATAGTACAATAAATTTTTCTTTATCTATGAAGTGTATAATTGTAATATCTGTGTATAGAGGAGAATTCAAGGCACCAAGATATTCCCCAGAGTGAAAAGTATAGTGTTAAAGACACATCTTATTTCAAGCGGAAGGGGAATTGCTTTGAAAACCATTCTGTTTGTGTTTGTCAAGGACTGGTTAGAAAGTTGCAAAGTAGATCAATAATTAGACAATAAAGGGAAGCATCAGAATTCTTTTCCAAGAGACCTCATTAGGAGCAAGGCTGCATCTTAAAAGGCTGCATCTGGGTTCACTTTCACCCCAGAGTGAAAAGTATAGTGTTAAAGATACATTTATTAAATATATTTAATTTTGCTGAAAAATTTTTATAAAAACTTATCTATAAATACTATTATTAAATTTATTTTGT
Source organism: Apodemus speciosus (assembly GCA_002335545.1). Lineage (NCBI taxonomy): Eukaryota > Metazoa > Chordata > Mammalia > Rodentia > Muridae > Apodemus > Apodemus speciosus. The sequence continues at coordinate 15,803 of BDUI01006236.1, forward strand.
TTTTAATTGGCTATGAACTAATGAGGTGATAATATCTTGGGCTCGGTTTGAGGTGCAGATGTGGAAATACACCAGTAATAATCTTCTTGGTTACATTTAACATGGAATGTAATAAATAGGGGTACCTTATGGATGGAGACTTTGATTAGCTAATTTAGTTTRCCCTTTTCACTGTTAAAAACATAATATTACAAATACGAAGATCCCAAAKGAAAGAATGTCGCCTGCACATGTTGGTTTTAAGATGCAGCTTTGTTCCTGATGTGGTCTCCTGGAAAAGAATTATGATTCTTCCCATTATTGTCTAATTATTGCTCTACTTTGCAACTTTCTAACCAGTCCTTGACCATCACAAGCAGAATGGTTTACAAAGCAATTCCCCTTCACCTATTTGAAATCCTTTTTATGCCACTTACCACGTGACTTCTGCTATTATTCCTCCAGCCTCTATTATTGCAGTAAGACCCTCAACCTTCTGTTGTGATTCTTACAGAGCCAAGTGCTCTTTGGATATTGATTCAGTACACAGACATTTTTCCTCTATTCTTGTAATGATTTTCTAATTTACAACAAAAATATCTTTAAATAAACACTGGATCAATAATGTTAACTAACCATGTACCTTCCACCATTCTAAATAAAATGCCTTTCTATGAATTAATTCACCAATATTAAAGCATTGCAATTTGTTATTAGCTGAGTTTTATAAATAAAAACTGCAAGTAACATAGCAGCTAGGAAAAATCCTCAAGGTCATATGTTAATTGAATACTTGTTGGATATTGTTGGAGATAAATTAGATATCATGACAAAAATTCATCATTTTAATTACTTCCTGTGATGGTGAATATGTATTCTCAACTGAAAAAAAGTTTAAAATCACCATCAAAGTAAACTATATGTGTCTGTCTACAATGGTACTTAAAAAACAGTTTAACTGAGATAAGAGAATCATACTCAGTGTGGACATCTTCATCCCCATGACTGGTATACCAGACTGAATGAAAAGAAAAAGCTAAGTACAGTGGCATTCACCTCTCCTGCTTTCTGTTTGTTGTCATGATTTCCCAACCACAATAGACTGTATCCTCTCAATTGTAAACATAGATCATCCCTTTCTCTCTTAAATTATTTATTCTCTCATAAGTTGTTTCTTTTCAGGTATTTGCTTAAAGGAACAAGTGATCAGCACCCTTTTCTACTGCAACTCTCATAAAGTTTTCCCAGTTTCCCTATACCACTTGTGCTATTTTAATATTTTTATAACATCCATCCCTGTTTCATATTCTTTTCATCTGTTTACGTTTATCTATATGGATGCCGTGCACCTTTCCAAACCATTGTGTCTTCCATCTTGAGTTTTCCTGATGCTTTCCTGGCTGCAAAGGCTCTGGTGTCTGGAGCAGCACCTACCCTATAGGAAGCACCAGAAAGCTTTTGATAAGGAACTAATTAGCCAGGCAGTCATGGCACCTGCCTTTTTAATCCTAGCACTTGGGAAGCAGAGGCAGGCAGATTTCTGAGTTTGAAGCCAGCCTGTTCTACAGAGTGAATTTCAGGACAGCCAGGGCTATACAGAGAAACTCTGTCTTGAAAAACAAACAAACAAAAAAGGAGCTAATTAATGATCTACTGAATGTGTTCTTGTCAGGAAGTCAGATTTATCCTTCGGTATGGAATTGTTTATGTCCATTGATCTCCAGTTATTTAGAATCTTTGTGAGTTTACATGGAGGAGAATAAGCCTGATGATTCACTCTGACCTAGTTGAAGATAGACTGATATACACAACAAAATGACAATTTATTAATTCATACTGAAAAATGTTCTTGTCAGCCAGAGTGAACCTTCACCACTTATTAGAGAAGCCTTGATGGAAGCAAATTAAGATCAGAAGGTTGCTTAGAGAATGAAAATTCAATGTGAAGGAAATTTGAAGACATCACAAGATATTTTCATCAAGCAATGGCAGTTGCACAAGTCACCCTTCCCACATGCCAGGCTACTCTTACCTAAGGGCCAGATTTTTCCATTGAACAAGCTTTCTTCTATCATATACATTCCAACACTCTGACTTTTCAGAAATCTTTATTACCCTACTAATCTCAAGGTTTCTTTGTATCCTTTTCTCATTTCCTTAGGTCCAGAGAAGAATCCAATAATATTACTCTTTCTGAAGAGTATGACCACTGCTTTAGATAACTTTGCACTTGACTTCCTGTCTGGCGACTTAAGTGACTCAGTCCCACAAATGGCTATATTCATACTCTCCTGATGTATTCAGGTTGATCTTGACTAGCTGTGGACTGATGTACATTGACTAATTATTTATGAAAAAGCAGAGTCTAGCAAGTATAATAATTGTACAAGCAATCCAGCTGCTACTTTGTGGAGAAAGGTGTTTTTTTTTTTTTTTTTTTTTTTTTTGCTTTGAAAGAAGTATGTGTTGAGAATTAATGCTTGCTGAATCTAGGGAATATATAGAAATTCTTTTAGTACTCTAATAATAACCCTTCATGTCTATTTCCACTTTCAAGACATTGCAATGTCATTTCTTACATTGGTAATCACAGTTACAGTGACAGTATGACACAGTAAATAAGAGGACACACTATGAAATAACATAGCTTCAACTTGTCTTCCAAACCTCTGATGTGATTTGCCAAMTTTGTTAAATATCAGATTCCTCATAATTATAGTCTTTGACTCATAAGTACTGTCATTATCAGGAAGCCCTTCTCAGTGTCCAACACATGATAAACATGTTACATATTAGTGGCAGCTAATAGTTGTTTAACTAATGACAAAATATCTTGTCTGTACAAATAGCACAATTACTTTTACATACATAGAGTAGTATAAAATATTTCCCATTTTGAAACAAAAACTAATTTTTAAGCAAGTAAGTACAGACACATCAATGTTAAATACAGTCTCGTTTACCTAGCTCTAGCTGTGTACCCTTGTAAATTACAGTTACAATTGGTATAACAAGTAATGCTCATAGGTGAATCAAGGTAGAAACATTGTGGGAATAACCAACATTGTTCTAATTTAATTTAAATTAAATTAGAAAAGAGAAAATGATGACTCTTTTGGGTAAAATTTATGGCTGGGTCTCATAGGTCTCATATGGTAAAAACAGAAAATATTATTTTGATAAATCAATATATCTCTACCCTCTAAATCCACATATCTCTACCTACAGACTATTACAATTCTCAGATGTTACCAGAGAGATTGCTTTGTTTGGAGGCTGTTTGTAATACAGAAACTCATAAATGGTCAAAGTGCATATAACCATTGAGCAGAGTGTTTAGCCACAAATGGAACATTTATATCACACCTCTTTCCAAAGCTTGAAGACCATCATGGAAGACAAGGTGAACATAATGTAAGAACAAGAAGAATAAACGACCTTGAGCAAGTCAGTGTCTTCTGGAAATGATAGGATCATTACGCTCATAAAGTCACAGCAGCCATGTTGCAAGATATTTCCTAACCATTTACACTGAGGCAGTGAGAGGCCGAGACCAGTGGTTAGATGGGTGAGAGGAGGAGTTACGAGAAGTGAGGGGAGAAGAGAGGCTTAATGGACCAGACGAGTGGAGCAGAGCAGGAGACACGGATATCTAGATAGCTTCAGACATATTTCTGGTGTTTTGGAGAGGTTGGAAATATTGAGATAATACTCTATCATTGTAAAACTGACATTATGTAATTGGGAGTTATATATATTATATTATATATAATATAWTATATACTTGGTTAACTATTCAAGTTTAAGAATTATGCATTACCGGATATTTGGAAGGAGTGGTGCAGAGGCCTGGAAAGGTGGTACTTACATTAATCAGCACTACACAGCCATGGTTGCCTATGCAAGATCACTGCAGTCAACATTCCAGGATTGTGTAGGAAGGGGTTAATGGGACCCAATATGAACTAAGGAACTATGGACATCTGATGRCTTCTGGAAAAAGGAAGGTCAATTTTCTTTACTAGTGAGGCTCCATAAGGTCAATCAATATTTGAATGGCTACAAATTTGGTCATATATAGACAGCACAAACTAAGACTCTGGGCTATTAAATTTAAAACAGGAGGACATGAAGTTAGCTGGTTAAGAAAGTGGGAGGCTTGGAAGAAGTAAAAGGAACAATTGGGTCTGATTATAGTATAATATATTGTATGCTATTCTCAAATACCTAACTATGCATATTTTATATAATATATAATAATCATTAAAAGTAGAAAAATATTAAAATATTAAATATTTTAATTTTTTATAATATTAAAATTTAAAAATTGATTTTTAAAATATTAAATGTTTAAATTAAATATTAAAAGCAGAAAATAATATCTTTTGAAGTAGTAAAATTTAATCTGTTGATGGCCTTAATGACAATCATTAATCCCCACATACTCTATTTTTAAAATTTGTTTGTCATCTCATGATAATAAAATTGGGTGGACATATCTCAAAATGTAACTCTTGAGACAGCTCTTGATGTGGCTTGCTCTTCTTCATTTATACTTTAAAACATACACAGAAACTGAAACACTTTTATACAGATCACTTCACAAATATAGCTACAAGGAAGCAGATTAATGATCTCTCTMACACAGTGATTCTAACTGGCCAATCACCAAAGCCTTTAGAGTAGTGCTTAAATATGTCTTTGTATGATTGAATCATATAAAAATTCCTTGCTTGGCTGGGATAAAATACCACAAAAAAGAGTATAGAGAAGCCCATGAGGATGATTGGGCCTCCTTGATTAGCTTTGAAGATGGGGAAGAGACCATGAGCAAAGGAACATGGCAGTATTGAAAATAGKGGAATTCAGTGTATACAAAGAACTCAAGAAATTAGACCCCAGAAAACCAAATAACCTTATCAAAAATTGGGGTACAGAGCTAAAGAAAGACTTCTCACCTGAAGAAATTTGGATGGCTTGAAGCACCTTAAAAAATGTTCAACATCACTAGTCATTAGAGAAATGCAAATCAAAACAACCCTGAGTTTCACCTCACACCAATCAGAATGGCTAAGATTAAAAACTCAGGAGACAGCAGATGTTGG
>BDUI01006236.1:24217-41183 GCA_002335545.1 Apodemus speciosus
CACACATATGTGCACAGATACACATAAATATACCCAAAGACCCATGACACATGTGCACATTTACATAGTCTGCTTCATATTCATTTCACCAAGGCTGACTGGATCATATCAGTTGCTGCAAAATATATTTAGCCCATTTTATATGGCATATTTAGCATGCATATATGAAAAAATTCAAAGCATGAGTCATTCTAAAGAAGTACAAGTCAAGTACAAGAGCCTATTCAATCCCCAGGACTGAATAAAGAGAAAGACAATCCCTTTGTATGTGCTTCTKAATGCTAAGGGAAAGTATGTTCATTTTCTAGATGTATCATAAAGCAAACAAATAAACACTGCAGTCATTCAGTCAAGCATCCACACTATTACCTGTAGAAACAGACATTCTTGTTCTCACTGCTCTGGTTGTAAATGTTCAAGATGTTGACAGCTCGAGTGCCTTCAGAGGTTTCTGTCACTGGATTGCAAAAGTATCCCCCTCATTCTCTCTTCATATGGTGGGTTCTATGCTATGCACATTCATCTCAGGTGTCTCTGGGTTTAATATACTCATATTTCATGAAAATGAATGCATAAGTGTTTTTAAGTTCTGGGGGCTAGAGAGAGGGTTCAACAYTTAAGAGCACTTGCTGTCCTTGCAGAGGACCTGGGTACAGTTCCAGAATCTATGTGACTGCTCACACTGTCTGAAACTCAAAGTCCAGGGGTTCTGGACTTCTTCTGACTCCTGTGGGCAACAGGAACTCTCATAACACACATCCATTCACTCTGACAAATACTATACACATTTTTTTAATTATAAATTTTTAAGTTCTTGATACACAAAGTCAAATTTCTATACAAAAGTCCTATTTCAGCAGCCTGACATAGTGACCCTTTTTTCCTGTTTGTTATTTCAATTATATATAACACATGTTACTGTTGTTTTGATTTCCTTACAAGCAAAAATAATTTATTTTGAAAATGTACAAGTAATACTCATGCAGAGAGCTCTGAATCTACCAGATAGGTGCCAATCACTTAATTCTAGTTTATACAAATGATTAGAGTGTAAAAATACTTTGAGTTGGCTTTTATATGAAACTATACATAATTTTTATAACAAACAGAATGCTTTAAGATGCAAGTTTGAAAATAAATGCCAATAAGAAATTGAGTATTATATGTCTTTTCTCCCAAGATTCTAGACTGAATAGGACAATATTCCTTTCTCAGAATAGCTGTGCCTGCAAATCTGTTATTCTTGTTCATTATTCAGAATAATTTATCACCTGTCACATAAAAACCATTTAGAAGGATCTTAAAATTTGATTAAATCTGATTTTATCCTCATTTATCCTTATAATTTTACCAAGGTAATTCCAAATTTATCAGGCAGGAGGTTAATCACAGAGACTCAGGGTAATTTCTAAGAATTTTTTTCATGTAAATACTTTGGTTTACACATTCTGTAATTTAAGAAGGATCTTTATAACACAGAATAATCTTCATACTTGTCAACTTGAGTCAGCAGACTCGTATCAAAAGAGAAGAGAGTTGTCAGTTGGGTCACCTATTAAAGTCCATAGGAATTTTAAATAAACTTTGGAGTGTGTCACTTTTATTCTATCTCCGTAGTTGGCATTCGCTACTGATTCAGAGACTTAACGTAAGTCCTGTTGATTTTGAAACAAGTTACTGGAGTGATTATTACTGTACTTTCCTGCTCTCACAATATTTTTCTTTTAAAAATAAGTTAGGTTTATTCATTTTATTTTGTATATATGAGTGTTTTCCTCCTTATATGTATGTGTATCACGTTCATGCCTGGGACATAAGGAGGTCTCAAGAAACCATCAGATACCCTGGAACTGTGGGTCCTCTGCAGGAGTAATGAGGGTTTTAAACTATTGAGACATCTCTCCAATCTTGATTACACTGTTTTCTTATAGTTTTAAAGGAATAAGCCATTCTCTAATAAAAGCTATGTAAATATTTAATAGATAAAACTTTCAAAATTGAAGTATAATTTCCTTAGTATACAGTAATATGAAAACACAAGTATTTCTCTTCTAAAAATAATTACATTAAGTCAGCTACTGCTACACAGTCCTGGAATGTCAGGTGAGCTCAGACCGGATTCTGTTTACCTCGGCTGAAAGATAACTGCATTCTTAAACCACCAGCTCTGTAAAACAAAGCTACATGTGATAGTGTACTCTACTTAACGCTCATCTGTAAAATCAACTTTATTCTCCCCGATAATGAGTAAAGAGATACAGTGTTGCTGGTAGTGGTCTTATATCAAGTAGAAACAGAGCTGATGGTAATCCTTAGTTTGGTGGCCAGAACTATATTATGCCTAGGACTCATAAAAATCAAATCAAATCAAATCAAATAAGGTCAAATCAAATCAAATCCAGGCAGGGCAGTTCAAGAAGAGGAAGACAGACAGACATGTGCAGATCCCCATGCCACCCACAGACCTGCTTTCAAGCACATGGACCCCTGCTTGCCACTAGGCCGCACCACAGGGATGGACGATGTCTCCCAGGAGCCAGCCAGGGACATGGCCGTTCTTCACTGGGAACCATCACAATGCATGAGTATAGGGTGTCAGATGGGAGAGAAAGAGAAATGGAACAGGAGACTTGAGAGTGGAGAGGAGAAGCCTGCTGTGAGTGGCCAGCCATGCTACCTGGGGYGACAGGGAAGTCCTAGCCCAAGCTATCACTGAGGGCCACGTCTAAGGCTAGCACTCCACAGGGGTAGGGCCTGGTGTCAATGTCTGCGGCTCATTACCTAGAGAACACGGGGATGGTCCTGGCCAGGGCATTCCCCATGGACCACATGGTATCCAAGAGCTGTGTGTAACTAGACCCACCCCTCACTGGATACAATGCTCTGAAAGGGAAGCACTCAGCAGGGCAGGCCCTGTAGGATGGGGACAGSGGAGCCAGCCCCAAGGGCCAGAGCTCAGGAGACCTGGTTCTACCACTCGTCTGACATGAGGTTGTGTAGCTGTGGGAGTAATTCCCTGTCCCTTCCCTTCTTACTTGAACAGCTGGGACAACCGATACTGAGGTCATCAGAGCAGGAGAGCCATCCCTGCCCACTTTTGTTCACTGGCTATACCAGTTGGAACAGCAGGTCCTGGATCTCTGTATAAGACAATACAATGGAGCTGGCACTGATAGTACAGAATTGTGTGGAACCCTGTAAGGTAGTCTTTGGCCTGGTTGGTCAAGGCTTACTCCGGAGACCCAGTAGAACATTCTACAAGGGATGGAACTAGTGAGMCATGCCCCCACACTTCTGACTCCTCAACTCCATAATCCTGTGGCCATTAGTCATGTATGGCCACACCCTTTGGCCCCTAGCGTTCTGGCTGGACTCCACCCCTACAGTCACCTGGCTACAGCCAGGTTTTCCCCACCCCATGGTTACCTGGCAGCAGCCCACTATTAAAGGAGGCTTCCGGCCCCTCCTTGCTCTCTCTTGCCCCTCTCTTGCCTCTTTCTGCATTCTTTCCCCTCTGTCCACGCGGTCATGGCCATCCCTCTATCTTCTCTTTCCCGCTTCACTTCTCTATCTCCTTTTCTCTTCCTACTTTCCTATGATAACGCATTGAAACTATGAACTGTCTCTTCTTATCAAAACCCGCCGTAAAAGAACATGGAGCAGACCTCAGCACTTCCAGCCACCAAGAAAGGACCCAGCCTCTTTTCAGTCAAGCTTCCTCAACAGGTATCCCAGAGGCCCATGCCAGAGCAGCACCGCCTTCTGAGCAAAGACACCCCCCTCCCACCTAGCCAGGCAGCCTGTCTCTCTACAGGTACTCAGGCRCCCCACATCCCTACCCCAGTGTGGTGCGCAGGCTTAGTCAGTGTTCCCCTATGTGGGCCTTGCCCACCAGTGTTCCCCTTATGCAGGCTTTGCTTGCCAGTTTTCTCCTATGTGGGCTCACTGCCACCCCTGCTTTTKTTCCCCACAGAATCGGATAAGCCTTCCCCAAAGGCATGARAGGAAGGGAGCTGTCCCAAGCCCAACAGGCTGTTGAAATAGGGGGCTCTGAACTTTGACTGGGCAGCACAGTAGAACTGGTCTGGAGGCAGGGGTGCAGGTGCAAAGACCCTGAGAGCAGGAGAGCAGGAGCAATGTGACTCTTGTTGATAGTCACATTGGGTGGCCTAGCAGAAGCCGCATTGGAGAGTTCACCTCGGTGGTGCAGATAACCAACAGCAAACAGGCTGAACACTTCAGCTACCACCCAGGCCCAGATCTAGGGCTCTGAATTGGCCCTAGATATCATCTGTGAATAGTTAGGCTGAGCAAAAAAAGCCAATTCTGTTTTTCCAAAGTTGCAAAATCTCCATAATACAGGACAACAACGGGATAATCAGAATCCAGAATCCGTATCAGATATCGATTTTGTCACAAAATCTAGAGATCTTGAATAAGATCTATGACTCATTTCAATGAACATTTGCARGTGAAGATGTGTACASAGGGGGATATACTGTGGCACACACTGACAGACTGCCTGTATGTCTCGCTACTTCTGGTGTTATGGCCACACAGAGGAGGCAGAACACAGTCCGTGATAGGAGCCTCCTGGTATCATTCTCTGCAGAACCAGAAGGGATATATCAGAGGATCTCTGCTCAGGCCCGAAYGAAAGGTTCCACTGGGCTCTGGTCTGGCCAGACAGCCAAAGTGTCACTGCTCTCCAAAGGGAAGCCCATGTAGGGCAGATAGTCAGAGTCTCTCCTGTTACTGTAGCAGCACTAATTCCAGTAGCAGTAGCCAAAGAAAGTAGCTATGATCAACAGCTAACGGAGACAGGTAGTTGTGGACAACTGGAAGCCAAACCAGCAGCAGCAAGAGCACAAGATAGGCTTGCTTAGTGGATACAAGGCCCAGCAGTAAATGCTTTGAGAGAGAAAACACTTCCCCAGAGTGCTATAGCTTAGTAAAACAGTAACTCTCTTATGAGTCTTAGTGAATTAACTCCTGAACTTTTTTCCATGTGGATAGGAACCTTACAAACATTTGGGGTGTAGGCTGGGATCTAGAGTTAGGTGCTTCCCATTGGCTCAGTTTGAGATGTTAGGATGCTCTGTCTACATGGTGACGATCTTCAGGTATTATCACTAAGTTATGGCCCTCTAAGTGTCATGGTTATGTGTTCCAGAGCAAGTAAAGCTTGGCACCTGACACCCCCAATTCTGATACTCCCCAGCGTTTGGTCCTGCTTAACCTTACCAGTTATAATGTCTAATGGTATGGTCCACTTGCCCCACACAACAGCTTCCATGATGAGGTGGATTCTAAAGTTTTTAAAAATTAATACATTAATCTATTTATTTACTTACATCCCAAGTGCTGTCCCCTCCCGATCCCCTCTCCTACCCTTAACCATTTACCTTCTCCTCTGACAGGATGGAGCTCCCTGGGTATCGCGCAACCCTGATGAATCAAGTCCCTTTCAGATTAGTCACATCTTCTCCCACTAAGGTCAGACAAAGCAGCCCTGTTGGGGAAACAAATCTCAGTATATGTAAGAGATACTCTGATTTCAGCTACATATGTTCCTGACAATTGACATGATCTTTTTCTACCTTTCATAATTAACTCAGAAATGTTTTCTATATATGTCTCCAATTTTTACTTTGTTTATGAGCCAAGAAAACCTATTTCATACCATCTACTCTTTGCATATTGAGCCCAGTTGGAATATAAATTGAAGGCAAAATGACCAAAATACAAGAAAGTCTAGATTCAATTTGATTGACATATGCATGCATCATGCAGTCTAATATTTCAAATGTTATCCCCTTTACTGGTTTCTGCTCCGAAAAACCCCTATACCAACCTCCCTCCCCCTGCTTCAATGAGGCAGTTCCTTTAACCACATGCACACTCATCCTTAYTCTTCCTGGGATTCCCCTACACTGGGGCATCAAGCCTTCACAGGACCAAGGGACTCTCCTCCCACTGATGTCCAACAAGGCCATCCTCTGCTACATACATGGCTAGAGTCATGTGTCACTGCATATGTAAACTCTGGTTGGTGGTTTAGTCCTTGGGAGCTCTGGGGGGGAGGGGGCTGGTGGTTGTTATTGTTGTTCTTCCTATGAGTTTAAAAAACCCTTCAGCTCCTCCAGTCATTTCTCTAACTCCTCCATTTGGAACCCTGTGCTCAGTCCAAATGGGTGGTTGTGAGCATCCATCTCTATATTTGTCAGGATCTGTCAGAGCCTCTCAGGAGACTTATATCAGATTCCTTTCAACAAGTACTTCTTGGCATCCACAATAGTGTCTGTGTTTGGGGTCTGTTAATGGGATAGAGCCTCAGGTGGGGCAGTCTCTGGATGACCTTTTCTTCAGTCTCTGCTCCACAATTTGTCTCTGTATCTCATCTGGTAGATATTATGTTCCTCTAAAAAGGACTGAAGTATCTATACTTTGATCTGCCTTCTTCTTGAGCTTCATGTGGTCTGAGAATTTCATCATGGGTATTCCGAGCTTTAGGACTAATATCTGCTTATCAGTGAGTGAATACCATGTGGGCTCTGATTGGGTTACCTCACCCAGGATGATATTTTCTACTTTCATGCATTAGCCTAAGAATTTCATTAATTCATTGTTATTAATAGCTAAGTCGTACTGCATTGTGTAAATTACCTCATTTTCTGTATCCATTCCTCTGTTGAGGGTCATCTGGATTGTTCCCAGCTTCTGGCTATTATATGTAAGGCTGCTATGAACATAGTGGAGCATGTGTCCTTGTTATATGTTGGAGAATCTTTTGGGTATATGCCCAGGAGTGGTATAGCTAGGTCCTCAGGTAGTACTATGTCCAATTTTCTGAAGAAGCATCACACTGATTTCCAGAGTGGTTGGACCAGCTTGCAGTCCCACCCAAAACGGAGGAGTGTTCCTCTTTCTCCACATCCTTGCCAGCATTTGCTGTCACCTGAGTTTTTGATCTTAGCCCTTCTGACTGGTGTGAGGTAGAATCTCAGGGTTGTTTTGATTTGCTTTCCTAATGTCTAAGGATGTTGAAAATTTCTTTAGGTGCTTCCCAACAATTCAGTATTCCTCAGTTGAGAATTCTTTTTTTAGCTCTCTACCCCATTTTTTAATAGTTATTAGCTTCTCTGGAGTCTAACTTCTTGAGTTCTTTGTATATATTGGATATTAGACTTCTATCGGAAGTAGGGTTGGTAAAGAGCCTCTCCCAATCTCTTGGTTGCCATTTTATCCTTTTGACAGTGTCATTTGCTTTACAGAAGTTTTGCAATTTTATGAGGTCCCATTTGTTGATTCTTTTTCACATAGCATAAGACACTGGTGTTCTGTTCAGGAAATTTCCCCATTGTCCATATGTTCAAGGCTCTTCCTCACTTTCTCTTCTATTAGTTTCAGTGAATCTGGTTTTATATGGAGGTCCTCGATCTCCTTGGACTTGAGGTTTGTACAAGGAGATAATAATGGATCAATTTGCATTCTTCTATATGCTGACTGCCAGTTGAACCAGAACCATTTGTTGAAAATGTTATCTTTTTTCCACAGCTCCTTTGTTTGTTTTAGCTCCTTTGTCAAAGATCAAGTGACCACAGGTGTGTGGGTTCATTTCTGGGTCTTCAATTCTCTTCCATTGATCTACCTGCCTGTCTCTGTACAAACACCATGAAGTTTCTGTCACCATTGTTCTGTAATGCAACTCGAAATCAGGGATGGTGACTTCCCCAGAATTTCTTTTATTATTGAAAATTGTTTTCAATATGCTGTTTTTCTTATTCCAGATGAATTTGCAAATTTCTCTTTCCAACTCTATGGAGAATTGAGGTGGAATTTTGATGGGGGTTGCATTAAATCATAGATTGCTTTTGGCAAGATGGCCATATTTACTATTTCAATCTTTCTAATTCCACCATAATGGGAGATCTTTCCATCTTCTGAGATCATTGATTTCTTTCTCCAGAGACTTGAAGTTTTTGTCACACAGATCTTTCACTTGCTTGGTTAGTGTCACACCAAGGTATATTTGATTATTTTTGACTATTATGAAGTATGTTGTTTCCCTAATTTCTTTCTCACCCTATTTATCCTTTGAGTAGAGGAAGATTTACTTGAGTTAAATTTATATCTAGCCACTTTACTGAAGTTGTTTATCAGGTTTAGAAGCTCTAAATCTGAGAGAATTTTTGGGGTCACTTAAGTATACTATCATTTCTTCTGTAATTAGTGATATTTTGACTTCTTCCTTTTCAATTCATATCCCCTTGAACTCCATTTGTTGTCTAATTTCTCTGGCTAGAACTTCRAGTACTATAGGTAGGGACAGAGGAGGCAGCCTTGCCTAGTCCCCGATTCTAGTGGGTTTGCATCAAGTTTCTCTCCATATACTTTGACGTTGTCTACTGGTTTACTGTATATTGCTTTTACTATGTCTAGGTATGGGCCTTTAATTCCTAATCTTTTCAAGGCCTTTATTATGAAGGGATGTTGAGTTTTGTCAAATGCTTTCTTGAACTCTAATGAAAAGGTCATGTGGTGTTTTTTTTTTTTTTGAGTTTGTTTATAGGGCGGATTATGTTAATGGATTTCTGTATATTGAGCCATCCCTGCAGCCTGCAATTGAAGTGTACTTGATCATAATGGTTGATAGTTTTGATGTGTTCTTGGATTCATATTAGAAGAATTTTATTGAGTATTTTTGCATCAATATTCATAAGCGAAATTGGTCTGAAGTTCTCTTTTCTTGTTGGTTCTTTGTATGGTTCATATATAAGTGTAATTGTGGCTTCATAGAACAAATTGTGTAATGTCCCTTCTGTTTCAATTTTGTGAAATAGTTTGAAGAATATTGGTATTAGGTCTTTCACTGAATGTCTTATAGAATTCGGCACTAAATTCATCAGGTCCTGGACTAGTTTTGGTTGGGAGACTTYAATGACTGCTTCTATTTWTTAGGGGTTATGGGACTGTTTAGATGATTTATCTGATCCTGATTTAATGTTAGTRCCTGGAATCTGTCTTCAAAATTATCAATTTTATCCAGACTTCTCAGTTTTGTTGAGTATAGTCTTTTGTAGTAGGATCTGATGATTTTTTTGGATTTCCCCAGTTTCTCTTATTATGTCTCCTTTTTCATTTTGATTTTGTAAATTTGGGTACTGTCTCTGTGCCCTCTGATAGTCTTCCTAAGGGTTTATCTGTCTTGTTGAATTTTTCAAAGAACCAGCTCCTGGTTTATTGAGTTTTTGTATAGTTCTTTGTGCTTCTACTTGGTTGAATTCAGCCCTGAGTTTGATTATTTCCTGTCTTCTACTCCTTTTGGATATACTTGCTTCTTTTTGTTCTAGAACTTTCTCATGTTCTGTCAATCTGCTAGGGTATACTTACTCTAGTTTCTTTTTGGAGGTACTCATAGATATGAGTTTTCCTCTTAGTATTGTTTTCAATGTGTCTCATATGTTTGGGTATGTTGTGCCTCCATTTTCACTGAATTCATAAAAGTCTTTAATTTCTTTATTTTTTTCTTGACCAAGTTATCATTGAGAAGAGCACTTTTCAGCTTCCATATATATGTGGGCTTTMTATTGTTTTTGTTGTTATTGAAGACAACCCTTACTCCATAGTGATCTGGTAGGAGKCATGGTTTAGAAGATTTTTGCATTTTGCATTTTCTTTGACTGTAGAATCGGTGTTTTCTCTGGTATCTTCTTCACCTGAGATTCTCTCTTTTACATCTTGTATTCTATTGGTGTTGCTTCCATCTATGACTCCTGATCTCTTTCCTAAGTTTTCTACCTCCAGGGATGTCTCCCTTTGTGATTTCTTTATTGTTTCTATTTCCATTTTAAGATCCTGGANAGAATTTTATTTAGTATTTTTGCATCGATATTCATAAGGGAAATTGGCCTGTAGTTCTCTTTCTTTGTTGGATCTTTGTGTGGTTTTGGTATCAGCATAATCATAGCTTTGTAGAACGAGTTGAGCAGTGAGTGTTCCTTCTGTTTCTATTTTGTGGAGTAATTTTGAAGAGTATTGGTGTTAAGTCTTCTTTGATGGTCTGATAGAATTCTGCACTAAAACCATCTCGTCCCGTACTTTTTTTTTGGTTGGAAGACTTTCTATAACCCCTTCTATTTCTCTAGGGGTTATGGGAATGTTTAGCTGATCGAATTGATCCTGATTCAATTTTGGTATTTGGTATCTGTCTTGGAAATTGTCCATTTCCTCCAGATTCTCCAGTTGTGTTGAGTAAAGGCTTTTTTTAGTATGATCTGATGGTTTTTTGAATTTCCTCAGTTTCTTTTGTTATATTCCCATTTTCATTTCTAATTTTGTTAGTTTGGATACTGTCTCTGTTCCCTTTGGTTAGTCTGGGTAAGGGTTTATCTATCTTGTTGATTTTCTCAAAGAACGAGCTCCTGGTTTTGTTGATTCTTTGTATGATTCTCTTTGTTTGTACTTGATTGATTTCAGCACTGAGTTGATGATTTCCTGTCTTCTACTCCTCCTGGGTGAATTAGATTCTTTTTGTTCCAGAGTTTTCAGGTGTGCAGTTAAGTTGATAGTATATGTTCTCTCCTGTTTCTTTTTGGAGGCACTCAGGGCTATGATTTCTTCTTAGCACTGCTTTCATTGTATCCCATAGATTTTGGTAGGTTGTACCTTCATTTTCATTGAATTCTAAAACATCTTTGATTTCTTTCTTTATTTCTTCCTTGACCAAGGTGTAATTGAGYAGAGTATTGTTCAGTTTCCATGTGCATGTGGTCTTTGTGTTGTTTTTCTTGCTATTGAAGACCACTTTTACTCCATAGTGATCTGATAGGAGGCATGGGATNTAATGGATTTTTATGTTTCCTCCTTAAGAGTTCTACCTGTTTTCCTGTGTTCTCCTGTATTTCTTTAAGGGCTTTATTTATGTCCTTCTTAAAGTCCTCTATCATCATCATGAGATGTGATTTTAAATCTGATACTTGCTTTTCTGGTTTGTTGGGGTATCCAGTACTTGCTGTGGTGGGAGAACTATGTTCTGATGATGCCTAGTAGACTTGGTTTCTTTTGGTAAGGTCCTTGTGCTTGCCTCCTGTAGTGGGAAATATTAAAAAAATGACTGCCCTGCTAACTTTCCTGGTCTGCAGGACCTCACCACCAAGTCCCAGCAGGGTCCAGCTCAGAGCATTTTTCTCATTTCTTGCATTTCTCGAATTTCTTGCTGCTGCCACTGAGCTAACCTCTCCAAGCTAGTTCCCAAAGCATCCCCGCTGTGTTTCCTCTCAGTCACAGACCCTATAAGTGGAGGACCCAAGTTCCAGTAACCACAGGGTACAAGTTCTCTGCCATCAGAGGACCAGCATTATAGTAACCAACTAAATTAAAATTCTTAATGCTTAATTAGTTAGCCAATTTTATTTATGTATATTAAACTCACAATTACAAGATGCCAATTTACAATGACAAAAGTCTTATCCCAGTTTGTAACCTTTAGATAATCTAACATCTGATTCAATCTTGATACTCCCATTCCTCATGAGCCTCTCCTTCAGGTGTGCTTGGTGTGTGTGTCTGTTCTCCAACTTCCCAACTCCTAGCCCTGCCTCCTCTTTCCTGTCCAATCACAGACCTCCCACTACCTCAATGTGATTGGACAGGAAATATCCAGCAATAGCCTCTCGCCTTCTGGTTATCTCTGTTATTAGTTGGTTTTGCTGTTTCTGATTGGAGCTTGTTCCTCCCCTGGGCCTGTAATCTTATGTGTGTCAGCACTCCTGGTGTGTCCAACTTTGGACTGTTATTGGAGTGAAAGTGGTGATCTCACCTCTGATTTTAGGAGTGAAAGTACTCCTGAAAGACCATCTCTCTCCTGGCGGGGTTTCTGTGCATAGGGCTGTGGGACAGCCTTAGCTCCAAGGTGCAGAAGGAGACTGGAGTCAATGTGATTTCCATCAAAATTTGAATACAATTCTTTACACGACTTAAAAGAGCAATTCTCAACATCACATAAAAAAAATGAAACACCAAGAATAGCTAATATACTCCTGTACAATAAAAGAACATCTGGAGATATTACTATCCCAGATCTAAAGCCATACTACAGAGCAATGGTAAGAAAAAGAAAAAGAAAAAAAAATGCATGGTATTAGCATAAAAACAGATTGATCAATGAATAGAATGAAAGACACAGAAACAAATTTCACACCTCTGGATACTTGAGTTTTTACAAAAGAGTCCAAAACAATACAAGGAGAGAATCCAAAACATCTTCAATAAATGATGCTGGTCTAACTGGATGACTGCATTTAAAGAATGCAAATAGACTCATATCTATCACCCTGCACAAAATTCAAGTTCAAGTAAAGAGCTCAACATAAAACTTGCCACACTAAATCAAATAGAAGATTAAGTGGGGAACTGTCTTGAGTTTATTGGTACAGAAGACAAATTCCTGAACAGAACACTGATAGCTCAGGCACTAAGATTAACAATAAATAAATGGAATCTCATGAAACTGAACAGATTTTGCAAAGCTAAGAACAAAATGGTAGCCTACAGAACAGGAAAAGACCTTCTACAAGTCTACATCTGACAGGGACTAGTATCCAAAACATGTAAAAATAATATACACCAAACCAAATAATCCAATTAAAAATGGGGTACAGAGCTAAACAGAATTTTTCAACAGAAGAATCTCCAAYGATCTGRCTGAGACACACTTAAAGTAATGTACAGTGTCCTTAGTTATCGGGGAAATATAAATCAAAATGACTCTGAGATTCCATCTTACACCTGTCAGAATGGCTAAGAACAAAAACTCAAGTGACAGCACTTGCTGAGAGGATATGGAGCAAGGGGAACACTCCTTCATTTTTGGTAGGAATGCAAACTAATATAACCACTTTGAAAATCAATTTAGCAGTTTCTGAGAAAATTTGGCATAGTTTTACCTCAAGACCCACCTCTCCTGGACATATACTCAAAAGATGCCCCACTATACCACAAGTATATTTGCTCAACTATGTGTATAGCAGCTTTATTCATAATAGCCAGAAACTAGAAACAACCTAAATGTCTCTCAACTGAAAAATGGATAAAGAAAATRTAGTTCATTTATACAATGATATACTATGCAGTTATTACAATCAAAGACATCATGAAATTTGCAGGAACTTGATGGAACTTGAGAATTGAGTGAGGTAACCTGAATGAGGTAACTTAACCCCTGTCTCCCCAAATGCATTATATAAACTAACCTATAAGTGGACATTAACCATAATACACAGGATAACTATTTTATAAGCCACAGGCCCAAAGAAACTAAGTAATAAGAAGGGCCCTTGTAGTAGACATAAATCTCACTCAGAAAGGGAAATAAAATAGACATCAAATGTAATGTAAGGAGGAAACTGGGTGGGAATAGAGATCAGGAGAGGAACAGGGATGCAAATCAGGTATGGAGACAGGGACTGTAGGAGAGGGTTGGGAGTCAGAAAGGATTTAATGGGAGGTGGGACATCTCTGGGAGTAGCTGGAGACCTGGGATAGGTCAGTATCTCTTAGTCTTTGGGGGTGATCCTAGCTGAGACTTCTACTAGTGAGGCACATGAAGACTGAAGTGGAAACCTCTTGCAACAACGAGGGACTTGGAGGGAGGAGGACATCAACCTATTCATGAAACCTGCAACACAAAATTTAATGTGCCTACAAGATGCAAAGGGATAAAAATTGAGGGAGCAGCTAACCAATGACTAGCACTGCTTGAGACATAACTTATGTAAAAGAGCCAATGTCTCACTGTATTAATGATTCTCTGCTATGCTTAGAGACAGGAGCCTAGCATAACAGTGTCCTGAGAGGTGTCATCCAGCAGTCAATGGAAACAGACACAAAGACCCACAGGTTGCCTGAGAGTCTTATAGAAAATTCAGTGTTGAATTGAGAGAACCAGAGGAGTCAAGATCACCACAAGAACACTACAGAGTGTGGCCTCACAGAGATGGAACGAACAACAAAATATCAGGCAGTGGCTGAACCCAGGGCCCCATTCATATGTATCAGATGTGCTGCTTGGTTTTCATGTGAATCCCCTAACAACTGGAACAGAGGCTTTCTCTGACTTTGTTGTCTGCCATTGGATCTCCTTCCCCTAACAGGTCTGGTTGGGCCTCAATGCGAGAGGATGTACTTAATACTACATTGATGTCCCAGTATGGGGCGGTACTACAAGGGCCTTCCCTGGGGCATACAAGTGGGTAATTGGAAGACAAATTTGTAAGGGTAGTAATCAGAGGAGCAGGGTGAAGGCTTGATCAGGCTGTAACATGAAAAATTAAACTAATAATAATAAAAAGCAATTAAATGTAGAAAATTTGAGATATTTTATTTAAAACCCAGCTGTATTATCTGCAATAAGTATACTTTAGAAACAACAACAGAGAATAGATTTCTTAAAAATTGCATGTTTGCACGTCTTTGTATATCTGTATGTGAGTGTATTGTAAAATTTTCAGCCATGTAATTAGTAAGGACGAGTGGATGAAGTTATCTGTAATTTTCATGAAAATATATAGATTCAGAACAAGATATATCACCTTTTAAATAATTTTATGAGTCATAAATTATGAGTCATAATAGAGGGAGCTTTATCGATGTCTGCAGTTTTGCTTTCTAGATAAATACAAGTTAGAACAATAGAAAACACAGTATTTTAAAGATTAAATACTTTAAGAACCCTTGAAATAAGTAAAGTTCAGCCTAGACTATTCAGTATAATCTAAAGTTTCTCCATGTCTGAATACATTCCCCAAAATTTCAATAAGCATATGCTGTCTCAAAGCTGTTATTTTGTGAAAGCTGTCCAGGAAAGTATTCATTCTACAAAATTATACCATATTAATTAAGAAACTTATATGCAGCGCAGATACACAGTTCAAATTTTATTGGCAAACAGATGTCAAGTGTTTACTCTCAACATCTATGACAGGGAAAATGATTTAATCTTTTGTGTAAATATTTATGATGAGAGATTGCACATCCTGATAAAAGTGATGAGTACAAAGAAAAAGAACACACTATTACTTTTTATTGTTTTTTCTTTATTTAAATTTTAAATGTTATCCCCTTTCGTCATTCCCCCTAGAGAGMCCCTAGCCTATCCCCCTCCTCCTGCTTTTATGAGGGTGTTCCTTCACCCACCCACCYACTCCCACTTCCCTATCCTGGAATTCGCCAAGCATCTCAAACMTTCACAGGACCAAGGGCCTCTCCTTCCATTGATGCCTGACAAGGCCATCCTCTGCAACATATGTGGCTGGAGCCATTGGTCCCTCCACGTATACTCTTTGGTTTGTGGTTTAGTCCCTGGGAGCTCTGGGGGTCTTGTTGGTTGATACTATTATTCTTCCTATGGGGTTTCAAACCCTTTCAGCCCCTCCAGTCATTTCTCTAACTCCTTCATTGGGGACCCTATGGGCAGTTCAATGGTTGGCTGCAAGTATTCACATCTGTATTTGGCAGAGCCTCTCAGTAGACAGCTCTACCAGGTTCCTCTCAGCAAGCACTTCTTGGCATCCACAATAGTGTCTCAGTTTGGTGACTCTATATGGGATGCATCCCAAGGTGGGGCAGTCTGGTCAGAAATAGACTAAGCAGAGATGAGTAAAGAAATTAGACTTATATCTTCAATTTCACAAATCTAGCAATAATCTTTTTGCCTTAGACAGTGCTGTTTGGGACAAAGCAGTCAATTAGTCAATCAGTTCAAAGCAGGGACAGTTATTAAAATGCAAAGATAAAGAAACAATGTTGTCAAAGATCATGGATGCCTGCCCAGACCTGTAGTGTTACATACTTTGGAGTTTAATGTGAGGATTACTTAAGCCCAGGGATTTGACAGCAGCCTTGGACAACAGAGCAACTCCTCTTCAAAAAGAAAAGCAAAAACAGAAGAACAGAAAATAGCTTATTTTTATAGGTCAGGAGAAAGCTGAAACAGAACAAACAAAAACCAAAATAACAATCCTTGGGCAAACCCCAAATCAGACGTATTTTCATTAACAATAATCTTTGGTTGACACCAATCATAACCCTTTTCATTACTTTATTTTCAATATGATTTTAAATGTGTTTCCATCTTAATGAAGGTTTCTATGCTCCTCATTAATCTTCCTGAATTATACCCACTAATCTTCATAGCAAAAAAGCCCCAGTTGGCAAAAACTAATTGGGTTTGCATATTTTATTTAAATTGCACAGAGTATATTTATGTCTAGTCTTCTYCAGCTAAGCTCTTAGGATTTAAGTTGTGAGTTACCCCTTCTTTCTTTCAGTGAGCTTTCTGCCCAATGAAGAGGGCAGTTCAAAAGGTTAGTCTGCTGGTCCCTGAGTCTGAATACACAGCAGGAGTGCCAGCTCTCTCCAGTAATTGTTGCTGCCCCTACTCCTGAAGAGGCTGTACAGAGTGGAAAGCAGGAACCAAAAATGTTACCCARAGGGCTGTAATTTGTATTTCGCATTGGAAACCACAGACTTGAAGAATGCATATCTATACACAGGTAGGTCTGACATTGTGAAAGACTGATTTCCTTTTGGTAGGAGGTCTTCGATTTGGGGTAAAAATTACTTTAAACTTAAAAGAAGCATGAGACTTACTATAATAATGATGAGGAGAATGGAGGTGCAGGAGCATTGAAGGTGCAGGTCAGTGAGAATGCAGAAATGTGGAAATGGAGTTTAGTGAGTTAAAACTTGGGGAGCAAAGGCATGCAGATGCACATTTATGAAGGTACAATGATATGCAAGTGCAGAATCAGTAGACATGTAACTAAGATGCAAAATTTTAGAGAAATAAAAGTAAGTGGGTAAATAGCACGAGGATACAGGAACAGGACCATGGCTGCCAGGATTGTTGGGTAATGGAATATGGAGTGCAGAACTGGTGATGCAGGAGTATAAGGTATAGGGGCAT
>BDUI01006237.1:59007-77700 GCA_002335545.1 Apodemus speciosus
ATATACATGTATATATATAATAAAAAGGTGTCATAAGAGCCGTAACACGAGGGAAGGGGTCCTCTCTTCCAAAACACCACCAGCCGCTCCGCTGCAATCCTTCCTAGGCTAGGCGGCCTTTCGTGGGCCCCAGACCGGACTCGCGGGACTCTCGCACCCAGCAGGGCCTGCACCCTCGGGCCCACATACTGTGTCTAAGGCTACATTAAAAGAAGGGTTTCTTTGGGCGTGTGGTTTCCAAAAGGTCACTGTCCATCCCTGTCGTAGGTGGGAAGTGTGGCAGGCAGATACTGAAACTGGAAGGGCAAGCTGAGAGAGAGCTCSCGTCTTGAGCAGCAAGTACCRGAAGCAGAGAGCCCGGTGGAAGTCCTGCGTGGCTTCTGAAACCACAATGACCCGCGTCCTTCAGCGAGGCTCTATCTCTAAACCTACTCCAATAGCGCCACCAACTGGAGACTGAGTATTCGAATACCCAAGACCTTGATGGGGGGCATGCCATTGAAACCAGTGTGTGTGTGTGTGTGTGTGTGTGTGTGTGTGTGTGTGTGTGTGTGTGTGCGTGTGTTCATTTCATGTGGAGGCCAGAGGAAAACTTTGGGAATTGTTCTTCAAACATCATCTACTTGGTTGTCTTTTTGAGACAGGGCCTTTCACTAGCTAGAACCTAGCTACCAAGWCATGGCAGAACCCTGGACTAGGTCCATGTGAGAGAGTCAGCTTTCACTGCTACTCTCTCTGGAAAGACCTAGAAGGCCATGCCGCAGTGAAAGGAACTTGGTATAACATACTCCTGACAGGACCACACTGGGGACGCTACCATTTGCTTTAGGAAATGCCAACGCACCCAATTCTTTAACTCTCCTGGCTTCCTACAGAGGAAACCTTCTACACTTTTTGCTTGGGATTGTCCAGTCCAAGTCTTGATGCATAGCTCCCTTTAACAGGTCCTAGTGATAAGAGTTGCCATGAGTGGAAATGATTGTGTAAGTGCCATTAATGAACTTTGTGAAAAGGTGGGAACTTTAACAGTGGGCAATGGGCTTTCCTGGCACACTGATATAATGCTGATGTTATGATACAGTCAAAGAAAGGTGACTTAAGTCAATTTGCTCCTCTCTCCTGTCCTTCCTGCCTTCTGAAGGGTAAGGATCCAGGCTTTGCTTCTGCTGGAGAATGTGAGAGGCACCATGTTGGAGGGAGAGAACCGGCTCATTAGACACAAAACCTTCTGTCACCTTGACTTAGACTTCTCAGTCCCAAGAGCATTCAGCTCACATCCTTTAAAAGTTGTGAGATCTGTGGTTCTATTTTTTAGTAGCACAAAATAGACTGAAGTGCGTGCATACATAGGTCTTATGTCCCTAGTTGAAGCAGCCACATAGCACGACAAACTCATAGGCCAGTGAATACTTGGCGATTGTAGATTTGTAGTTTTGGCCTCTGGTTCCATCTAACCATGATCCTCTCCAGCTTCCTGCAATCTGCCTACTGATTTGGTTATAGAATGACAACATTTCCCAGAGTGAATTTAAAAATATTTTTGAACAGACTTATTAATTTTTCTCCAACTACCCTGGCATGTAGGTAGAGTTCATCGGGGAGGTATAGCAGTTGCTCTCTTCAGCCAGGACAAGATTTCTGAGATACATGACTTGGAGGAAATACTTATTTTGGCTTATGATCTCAGAGGTTTCAATCCATGGTGGGCTGGCTCCATTGTGGTGGGCCTTTGGCGAGGCAGAACATCACAGCAAGAATGTGGGGATGAGCTCTCATGCACTGTGTAAAAGTATCGCCTGTCAATAAAAAGCTGAGGGCGGGAAGTTAAAGGCAGAACTTCCATGTATATAGAGAGAGGGTCTCAGGTGGGGACCAGGAGAGTCACCACTGGGACATAGATGAAGAAGGAGGCCCAGGGCGAGACCAAGATGGCAGGTAACGGGCCATGTGTCTGGGAAGTAGGCGAGGCCAGCATTGTTGGGTTAGAATAGCTGAATATTTGCCCAGCTGTAGTGCCTGAAGCTTTTAATAAATAAAGGTCTCCGTGTCATTATTCAGAGCAAGGGTGGGCATAGAAAAGCCCCTACTCTTACACAAGAAGGGCAYGAAGACTAAMGCTGTTCATTTTATGGCRAACAGGAAGCAGGGAGACACAGAGCGATGGGGCAGGGTAAGGGAAACAGGAARGAAGGAGAGAGGGAGGARGGTGAGAGACTGAGACAGAGGCAGGAAAGGAAGAAGAAAGGRCTGTGGATCTTCTGACAGCAATACCTCCCACAGGTTTGCTTCTGCTAATTAGATCCTACCTGSCAATACACTGTTCATCTAATGTGCTCTCRGAGATAATCTATTGGTCGGTTAGTGTTCTCACGATCAATACATCTCTTGCTAGTATCACCAGTTGGGAGACCATGCCTTCAACACATGATTCTTTGGGAGACATTTTATAGACAAACTACAAGAACATGTGTAGAGTTGTGATCAGGGGGTGAAGTGGATGTATTAAACAAATAACTTATTGAGGACCCACTACTGTATGACTCAGGTATTTTTCTAGTTTTGGAAAAATACACCAAGCAAAAGTCCCAAGCATCCATTCTCTCACAGACTTCTTCCTGTATTAGGAATGGGGTAAGATACTAGGACCCCAATCATTGGAAACTTCTGTATGATCTTTGAGAGGCAACAAGTACTGTGGGGTGAAGGTAGAAACAGGGGATGGGGAGTGTTGAGGTGGGAAGTTGATGAATAAATAAAACTTCAAAAAAAGCCATAAGATGATGATGCTCAGTGAAACAGGAAATATTTAACCAAAATCTGAAGAAAATAGAATGAGCAGAAACCACCTAGAATAGAACATTCTAGGCATGGAGACAAGCACAGCTCTGAGCRCCAGTCACCTTGGCGCCCAGTTTTATCACGTGCCCTTCTCATAGTAGGTTATTAATGGCATCCGCTGGAATTTGCTGTGAGCCGTGGGTAGAAGGAGACATGACCAACCTGTCATGAGACAGGGACATTCTAGGAGCCACAAGGAGGCCGCAGAGGAGTAGGGAGAAGTCTGAAGTAGAGGGCCAGGCATTACAGGTTCTCCCCACCAGCTCCGTATGAGGGATGATCAGCCAGTCCCACTGCCATCTCTACTTATAAAACATACTTGAAAATGACCGTGCTGAGTCTGCCCTCCTCAGATGTAATTCTTAGCTACTGAGCTCTGTGAAGTTTTCAGCCCTTTCACTCCCATTGGAATAAAAATGTCAATCCTTACCAGTACCTTTCAGAATGTAAATTGGCCCTATGATCAGCAAATGCTGACTTTTGCTTTCGAGGATAAGAATAGAAATGGATTATTAAAATTCCTAATAAATCATGGATATACATGCTAAGGGCCCAGTTGGTATTTCTGCAGCCTAAGCAGAACCCACAGACTGCATTTGGTATATGATAACAAGTAATTTAGTGTGTGTTAAGATGTATTAAAACCAGATAGAGCGATTGGGATGTATGATGGAACAAACAATATTACCTGAAAATTGCATTGAAATATCAAGTGGTTCTTGCTGGCTCATAGCTGGGTCATTTCCTGAGTAGCTATCCACTGGTAACCCTCTATGTGATTTTATTTTGTCTTCAATTAAACTGTGTAAAACTGCAGACAAGAACTTTGTTCAGCAAGCTAATTGGCTAGAGACCCCTGTTCTTGAATTGTTCTTTYAGAGCAAACATGTATCATTGGCTCATGAGCGTTCTGTGTATGGATTCCACTGCTTACACCCTGTTCCTATAGCTGGACGACCAGTGCAGAGAAGGAGGGCATGGGGCACGCCTACTCTAGAACTCAGGAGTAGAGCCTGCCTGCACCCTTTCCTCACGAACTGACCCTTGAAGGAGGTTGGTCGGGTGCTGCTTGTATTCAGATGCTAAATTCTGTACCCAAGACCTGGTTGTTCTAAGATGAGGGGATGCTCATGTATACCATCTTTTGCTGTGTCAACCTTACCCCCTCCCAAGGTATACCTCATTGCTCAATAAAGATGTCTCCAGCCTGGGCTGGGCAGGATACAGGGGAAGAGCGACATTCTCAGGCTTGGGGTCTGAGGCAGGCAGGGGCCAGGAGAAGGGAAGAGAGGACACTGAAGGAGGAAGCCACCATGCACTGTGAGCACCAGGAAGGCCGGCCTGTAGGAATAGGAGCTGCCCACAGGGAACATGGCAAATGATGTTTCTGGGTTATTGACAAGGAAGTAGACAAAACAGCAGAGGCTGATATCTGTGCGGCTCTATTGCGTTTAAGGCTTATTATAAATACAAAAGGATGTGTCTTTTATTTGGGAACTAAATGATCTAGCACCCCAGATAATATTTACTGTAACAGACCCTACCATTTCAAACCGGTTTTTATTCCGCGTTTTAAAAGAACTAAATAAAAAGTGTAAATCCAGCTTCTGGGCCTGGTCTGTGTACCTCGGTTTGGATTGGTTCCCTGTCCTCTGGATAGCCTGGGACAGCTTCCTGCTTTCTGGCATTTTCTTGTTCATATCCTTTCTGTGGGAATACAAAGCCCAAGGTGCTGTGAAGTTTCCAACTACCCCTGTGCTTGCTATTTTATGAATCCTGTGGTCATCATGAGTGAATGTGGTCTTAAAACAGGAAGAGAACTTTAACTGACATGGTCATCCTTTGCCATTTCCAGTTATTGTGAGTGACATTTCAAAGCTTGACTGACTTTATCGCCTATAAACACAACAAAGAGGTTCTAGAGACAACACACAACTAACCAAGTGGGGAGCCATTTGGGCTTGGTAGGAGAGCTTGGTGTGGACCCAAGAGTATCTCATGTCTTCATCTACTATTATTTTCTGCACACAATTACTAGAAACATGTTTACACTTGTCCCTTTGACTAAGTGGGATGAAATATAAGGAGGTGTGGGTCTGACTCATCATAATATGGGGGTCAACCATACGGCCCCGAGATATGTTATTATGGCTTAGAAATTGCTGAGTTTATGTACAATTTAGACCAAGCACAGATACACATTTTCAAAATTACACACTTTATAATCAGYTTTTACCAAGTTCTATGGAAGTAATTATGAATACAAAAACAAGAGTATTAGCTGTCCTTCCACAACTAGTAGATCAAAAAAGTCAATAGTGGGGGTACAGTACCCAGAAATACCTTTTTGATTAGAAATATGTATTCTCTTCTGATGTTCTCTCTCTCTCTGTCTCTCTCTCTCTCCCTCTCTCTCTCTCTCCCTGCCTCTCTTCCTCTCCCCCTCCCCCTCTCTCCTCTTCCCCCCCTCCTGTGAGTTGATTACACCTGACCTGATTAAGGACATGGTTATATAAGGTCAGCAATCATGGTTGATCAATTTTCATGTGACATAGCCCCTTGCCTCTACCTGGGTCACAATGCACCAATTGCTTTTAAATTTTTTGTTCTTGCAGAATTTTTTGATTTAGTTATGTGATTAAAATAGACACTTGTCGTTTTTGACAGTTGTAATCCTGAGGTGTCAATCTTTGTTTTCACAAAGAGCCAAAGTCATATGGGGAAGGAAGACTGGGATGCAGGCACGGTCAGGTGTGGGCCAGCAGATTCTCCCCAGATAGATCCTGTTCTGCTTCACCCGGGCCGTGGATCCATCCAGTGAATTTTGAGAGTATTCCAGATTTCAGAAAATAAGATCTCCCAGCATTTCATTTGTCTTTGGTCTAGCTCCAGACCTACCACCCTATCTTTGCCTTTTCTCCTATAGCTAATTCATTTCACGAAGATAAACCCATGGTCAAGGATAGAACCCTGCCCAACTTAGGTGTCCTGTGGAGACCCCAGCAGGAGAAGCCAAATGTGAACATTTAGCATAAAGGGCCCTCCCCAAATTGCACACTTCATTCTTATGAACCACTTGAAGCAATTAAAACAAACAATCACTAGGTTTTCAACCAAGGTAGTTTTAAAGAGACAGTAACCCAAAAGACACATTTTAGTAGAAGTATGAATTGTTTACCTTGATTTTGCCTTAAAATTAAACTTTGAACCTAAGTGGTTCTTGTTTGTGATAGCTGACCACTTCATTCCTCTTTTTTTAATTCTATTTGTTTTCTAGGAGACCGTGTGGGRGAYATCTAGAGATCTTTGATAATTATGTAATCCTTTGATTAACGTTGCACCCTCTCTCTTCTGTGTAAGGAGCAGGAAGGTAGGAGTAGTTTTCTCTCTTATTTTTTCCTTTACCTGTAGCACTGGGATGGATCTCAGGGTGTGTGCAGGTAAGTGCTCTCCCATTGACCTACATCTCCAGCWATCTTTTTCACCTCCCCCCTCCTTGGCATGATCTCACTAACTTGCCCAGGCTGGCATTGAATGGAGTTAATGTTTTGTCTCTCCCTATATGATCAGTGATTGGCAGACAGAACATCTACAGTATGTATTCTCAAAGATGTGGGAGGCTGTTTGGATGGATAGAAAGTAAAAGGAGGAAGGAGAGAAGGTAGGAACTGGTTGGTCGAAGCCCCTGGACTCTGGAAGAGTGTCTGTATCTCAAATCTCATGAATCTAGGATTAATTGAGACAATGCGAGTGAAGTTCCCATTCCTTATCAGAGTCATGAACTTCCATCCAGTGCTGAAAGGGCTTCATAGCATTCCTAACAGTTGGGTCAACAGGCTTGGCTTGAATCTTTAAAGCGTGAGTCGACTAGAGTGCATGAAAATCTGATCTATATATGAACAAATCTAATTGTTATAAAGTTTCCCTTGTCTATGGGGCTGAGACTCCCTGTCAGTCATTGAAACCATCTGGGGTAATGAGGAATTCATTTTCCACATTAGAACAACAGTTAAGGCTATGATTCATTTTCATGCTCCACTTTATATTTCACTGCACTGATTAATTACCACAAAGCTTGGTAATCTTTCTCTCAGCGACCTCTGGCTCCAATCCACTTTATGAGTGTCCCGCTTAAAGCTCTCATCATAAATCAATCATGAAACCTTCGTGGGCTCAGAATAAGCAAAGCAATCATGATAAAGAAGGCTTTCTAAAACACAGTACAAAGTGACAGTAATCAAACTCGTATGGTACTGGCTTAAGACGAGACTTAGTGGGGATAGTGAGATAGCTCATCCGGTTAAAGAGCTTGCTGCTAAGTCTAGTGAGTTAAGTTCAATCCCTGGAAACCCACACTATGGTACACACACACACACACACACACACACACACATGTATACACACATACAGTCATAAACATATACACATATATACACGCACGCAAACATAAACACACATATACACACATACACATGCATATACACTCATATACACACACATACACACATATACACACATACACATACACAAACACACACTCACACATGTACCATATATACAAAGCCACACAAGCCACACATACATATATACATACAATAATAAATAAATAAATAAACAAATAATAATAAATAAAAAATGTAAAAAATTAAAATCACATTCATATAGACAATTGGAAATTCAAATCTGACTGTAGACTTGAGTCTATAGTTGGAGAGAAAGTTGGGTGGTTAAGAATATATATGTTCTTGCAGAGAAGTTGAGTTTGGTTCCCAGCACCACATCGGGTGATCACAACCACAGTAACTCCAGCTCCAGGGGATCCTCTTCTGGACTGCACAGACGTCCACACACATGTCCACATATCCACATACAGATGAGCACATAGTCACATAACTAAAAAATAAAAAACATTTAAAAAGAATTGTGTCTAGAGAYACGCCCTAACGCAAATGACCAACGACTTGCTAATGAGGGTGTCGTGACAATTAAATGAGGAAAGAAAGGATATTGCAACGTGATGATGCCACAAATTGGATACCCACACGTGTGGATCATAAACAGAAATATAACTAATACCGTGGCACCCCTGTTACAGACARCACAAACAAGAAAATGTGAAGCCGACCTCCAGAATCGGAGGAAAAAGCTAGGAATCATATATCAGCTTTGGGATGTACAAGCAGAACACGAAACCTTGTTAAAGGAATGACGAAAGGGGATTATTGGTGGAGAATGGGAAAGCCACGAAATGAAAGTGTGTTAATGACTGTTTAGGGGCTGGAGGTGGGTGGCTAGGGAGTGACTGCTGTTGGTAGCGTGGACTCTGTACCTATGATATCGGTGCTCTAATATTTAGACTGTAGTGGTGGTGGGGCGACTGCATTCGACTCCATGAGCTTGTCCCCTTTAAATGTGTGAATTTTATACTATTTAAATCACATCTCAGCTATTCTCTCTAAGATGTGATTTTCAATTCAACATTAATTAATTAATTAATTAATTAATTTGCCTACAATTGGGCCAGAATTTTCTCACTGTAACTATCTGTTATTCTGAGTTATTTATAATTTAAGGAAAAGATTCATTTTTTATTCTATACTGGTGTGTGTGTGTGTGTGTGTGTTTGTATGCATGTGTATGTGGGTGCCCACTGAGTTCAGAAGAGGGCATTGGATCTCTTGGAGCAGCAGCCACAGGCAGTCGTGAGCCACGCGATGTGGGAGCCTCTGCAAGAGCAGTTCGTGCTCTTAACCAATGAGGAGCCTCGCCAGCCTCTGGTGACCTGCAATTATCTGTATGTTTATATCCCTGGTATGGTCATTTATGCTCWTCTACTGTTAAGAAGCATGTCCCCAAGGAGGAGGATCGTTTTACATTTTTATATCATCACTTCCTCATAGAGGAGTCTTTTGTTCAGAATATTTAAGTTGAAGATGTTAGTTGAATGAATGGTTT
The DNA here is from genome assembly GCA_002335545.1 of Apodemus speciosus. Taxonomy (NCBI): domain Eukaryota; kingdom Metazoa; phylum Chordata; class Mammalia; order Rodentia; family Muridae; genus Apodemus; species Apodemus speciosus. Next base: position 67,801 of record BDUI01006237.1, read on the forward strand.
TTGAACCAAATGGATACAATTTACATTAAGTTTTAGGTTGACAGTTCACCCATCACCCATTTGTTCTCCACACATCTCTTTTGTGTGAATTGTTAAGCCAGATCAATGTGSCTGGTTCTTGGGCAGTAATYTTTTTTAATCTTTTGAATAAATATCGGGGCAGGRGAGATGGCTCATCTGYTAAGACCAYTGTCTGCTCTCCCAGAGGTTCTGAGTTCAATCCCCAGCAACAACATGGTGGCCCACAACCATCTACAGTTTGATCTGGTGCTATCTTCTGGCATGTGGATGTACATATAGATAGAGCACTCATATACATAAAATAAATAAACAAATCTCCAATTCATTTTGGAGAAAAAAGCATTCCCCTTATTTCTAGATTTGTAACTTATTGRTGCCCATTGGGACTTTGATTAGTGATGACTGGCTTTCTTGGATCCTTTCTCTGTTGTCTAGGCTGCTTTCTGCTGCTGCTTGTTCCGAGTCACAAACTCTTTCTCCACGAGGCCAATAAAACATTGCAGAGGACAGAACTGAGGTCAAGGGCTGATGGGACATTAAACATTTACCTGAAGATAGACTCGGCTCCAGGCTTCAGCTAACCATTCTGTGACCTAGTTCTGTCCCTCTCTGGAAGTCACCTTCCAGGACCTCTTGACCAGCTTCAATGCTCTGTCTCTGATGGGCCTTTCTCTGACAGTGTCAGCCAGAAGACATACTTACTTCTATTCAATTTACCATTATACTTCCTTTGCAGCATTGAGACACCCCATACTCCTTTTGCAGTAGTTCACACGTGCAGGTTGTGATTACTTACGAGTTGTGCCTCAATACTTGCTCTAGGACATAATATTTTTAAGAGGAGAAATGGTACTTTTCCTGACACTTTTGCCTCTCGGAATTTTTGGGTGCTTCCCAAGTGTTAGAAGTGATAGATAAGTAGAAAATAAAGTACTATTAAAAATACTATTAGATCTCAATGCCATCAGGGGATATAGATCTGAAAAAATGCATTCTGTATACGTAAGTTCTAAATAACTTGAAATAGTTCCTATCAAAAAACTCTGCTAGAATAAGTACCTCTCCCTAATCTTCTTTAATTATTCATAATATACTTTTGCATAGGCATCACAATGATGTGTTTGGAGAACAGTGAATAAATCATCTCATAGTTTTCAAGCCAGGCCACACTAGCTTGAAAGAGACTATTTCTTGCAATTGCATGTTTCCTGTTTTGYCTGTTGTGTCTGATGACTGGGTAAGCTCTGTGCCTTTTTGTGTCTCATGATGGCACTCACAGGTACTAGCTCGGGCCTTCACTTGGGCTGTGCAGGAACAGACATAGGCAAACCTCTGTGCTCCAAGTCCTARCATCTCTTCAGGGAAAGGTGGGTGACACTATGAATTCTGTGTCAAGGGATGGAACTTGCGTATGTATGAAATGATGAAAGCGTTTACATCRGAACTGTTTATTTTTAGTTATGTGTATAGATATGTGTCTGGGTGTGGGTACATACATGTGGTTACTGTGTCCRTAGAAGCCAGAAGTGGGATCAAATCCATGCCGCTGGACTTACAGATGGTTGGGAGCTGGGTGCTGGAAACCAAATCTAGGTCCTCTGCAGAAGCGGTATATGCACTTAACTCTTGCCTCATGTCTCCAGCTCCTGGCTTTACATTTTTTCTGTTTGCAAGTAAAAAGCATGTAACTTCCCATTTATACCGTGGCTAAAGAAGAATTGCACATCCTTCTACCTTGACCATCTGTCCAAGTATTTCCGGAGCGCTTACTGTGCTGGAGGGAGGTGGAACTCAACACTTGACATAGAGTTTCTACTGTTACAGAATTTCCTTTCTAAAGGAAAGGAAAGGAGAGACAAAACCCAAGCTGCACTAAAAACTGTTCATCAAACCTTGTCTTGATGGTCACTCAGAAAATGAAGCAGTATGGAGGCCGAATTCCAGGTCACTTATTTTAAGGGCTAGCGTGATGAAGCTATAGCAAATATATTGCAATGGTAACTCAGATTCCAAAACCCATATTCACAGGAATGCACGCTTAGGATCTGCTGTTCTACCCCGTACCTGCCGCGTCTCTCTCAGGGTCCACATGTAAAGTTCCCAGGGTGGTGCTATCGGGAGGTGGCGGAATCTTTCAGAGGCAGTCTCTAGCAGGAGGTCTGTCCCAGAGGTGTTCCCTTCATGGAGATTGTAGGACCCCCTTCCCCAACCCGTTCTTCCTTCTTGCTTGTATCCCGGCTGTGTGGTGAACAGTTTTATGCCACTCCAAGCTTCCTACCATGATGCATTGCGTCACTACGGATCAAAGCAACAAAGGCCACCTACCAAACTGTTTAATAAGACAAACCGTTTCTCTCATTAAGTTGATTGCATCAAGCATTTGTTATAGTATTGGAAGGACAACTAGAACCATATCATCCCCTCTCTAACAGGTATGTGTTACTTCATGATCCACCGTCCCAAACCTTCCATGCTTAACAACCCAAGCCTTTCTGGGTTTGCACCTTTCCTACGGAACTCACYGGTCCAGTCGAACCCCTGACCACCGTTAAGGCACAATCTTCTGATAGTGTGACACAGTGTTGTCATCTATGAAATTGATGCTAAAGATGTATAATATCGATATYGTATGTTCACAGTTGTGCATTGGCCCACAGTCATTGCTCTCTTGGGCTGCATGCAACTTTCCGGCTATGGGTTGAACCAGTCTGTATCAGAGCCAAGCATTCCTACTCCCCTTGACTGGCAATCTTAGGCAGAAGCATTTGACCCAACCTTGCTGGCAGGACTTAGGGTCTGACAGAGGGCCCTAGGAAAGGGGATGAACTCTTTTATCCCTCTTACATTCTGGATAAGATTCATGCCCTGTGACATTCATCTTGTAATCAAAAGAAAGCTAGTGTGAGCACAGAACCCATGATCCTGAGAAGACACACAAGGGCGCAGAGGAGAAACAACTTTTCTGATACCAAAGCTAGGCCAATGGCTGGTCTGAAGACTCCAAACATTTTTGTCAGGGTGATGATAGTGTCTTTATTTATTTGCTATTTATTTTACGTGTATGCAACATGTATTATATGTGTGAGGTAGGTGCACGTGTGTGAGGGGTCAGAGAGGAGCAGTGGTGTCTTCCTGAGTCACAGTCACCTTGGTTTTTGAGATAGGCCTGGAATTTGCCTATTAGGCTGGCTACTAATTGTCATTAGGCTGGCTTACTAGCAAGTCCCTGGGATTTATCAGTCTCGGCCTGTTCAGTCTTGTGATCACAAGGAAATACCACCATACCTGGCTATACTTTCTCTAAAACAAAACCAAAACAAAACAAAGCAAAGCAAAGCAAAGCAAAGTAAAACAAAACAAAACAAAACAAAGCAAAACAAGAAAACTTAAGTTCTGGGGATCAAATTCTGGTCTTCATGCTTATTTGGCAAGCATTTGCCAACTGGGCCATCTCCCCAGCTTTTGCCCTTATTTTTAAAGCCACTTTATCTGGGTCTCCGCCATCAGCAGCCTAAAGCTCTTTAGCAGATCAAAGTAGATAGAAATGCACATATGTAATGAGTGACTGATTAAATGTATATGGGGGCATAATTACCTCTCTACTCCATTCATGATTGTCACATTTATTTTTACTCCAGGCAAAAGAAACTGTATAATTAGAAAATTTCGGGGTTGAAAATAAAGGCCTGAATTTATTATAATTAAAAAAAACCCTCAATTTATTGTATAGCGTTGTGATAGTTAAGTAAAAGCTCACAAATTGGCTAACTGCTTAAAACACAATAAGACATCAAATAAACCAAGCTGTTTTTAAAATTCCTTTATTTAATAAAGCATCCGATGCGGAGTCCAGCCTGGCTTTTTTATCGGTAGGATGAACGGGGAGCAGTCATTGCAACCAATGATTTACTCCCCAGCTAGCTGCCCCCCCCTCCAGCGTACATTATGTATGGAGATGAGGGAGTGCAGGCCTTGTCTTGCTGCCTTTTCTTCTATCTACAGTTCTTCTATTGGGTCTACCTTGAAATAAAGCGAAAGAAAAAAATTGCTGAGCGATTTCTGTGGGAAACCACTTTCTCTAAAAATGAAACACCAATTGTCTTGCAAATATTTTCCGTTTTTTTTCATTTGCGGTGTTCTGCCGGCCACTTCGATATCGTCAAGGCTCCTGAATATTTATAATGACTTTAGTTTTTGGAGAAAGGAAAGAGGCAGTAGCAACCTCAGTCTTTGTTTAGCAATTCATTCTTTATCTGATTGCTTATTGAACCCAGAACTCCTCACATGCTGTACCGTACCGCTCAGTCTACACCCAAATCCTTCAGCTTCTATTTTTGAAGCAAAAATGTTAACAAATTGCATATGCGTGTATGTGTATATGTATATATATTGCAAATATGTATACATATACACACACACCACATAGACTCACATACCACACACACATCACACACACATACTCACACACTCACACACACATACACACACACCACACACTCACACATACACCACACACATCACACACACACAGACACACACACACACACACACACACACACACACACACAGAATATATGGCTCGGTGGGTAAAGGCACTTGCTACTGACCCTAACAGCCCGAATTCAATCCCTGGGAACCACACTGTAGAAGGCGAGAACTGTCTCTGTCCTCAGAGTTGAACACACATGCACTCCCACAAGCGAATGGGTACATGTGAGACCAAGTGTACAGTCTTTATAAATGCATTTCTGTAAGTACAATCCCACATTTGACTTTCTGTACGTTGTACCNCCCCCCCCTCCAGCGTACATTATGTATGGAGATGAGGGAGTGCAGGCCTTGTCTTGCTGCCTTTTCTTCTATCTACAGTTCTTCTATTGGGTCTACCTTGAAATAAAGCGAAAGAAAAAAATTGCTGAGCGATTTCTGTGGGAAACCACTTTCTCTAAAAATGAAACACCAATTGTCTTGCAAATATTTTCCGTTTTTTTTCATTTGCGGTGTTCTGCCGGCCACTTCGATATCGTCAAGGCTCCTGAATATTTATAATGACTTTAGTTTTTGGAGAAAGGAAAGAGGCAGTAGCAACCTCAGTCTTTGTTTAGCAATTCATTCTTTATCTGATTGCTTATTGAACCCAGAACTCCTCACATGCTGTACCGTACCGCTCAGTCTACACCCAAATCCTTCAGCTTCTATTTTTGAAGCAAAAATGTTAACAAATTGCATATGCGTGTATGTGTATATGTATATATATTGCAAATATGTATACATATACACACACACCACATAGACTCACATACCACACACACATCACACACACATACTCACACACTCACACACACATACACACACACCACACACTCACACATACACCACACACATCACACACACACAGACACACACACACACACACACACACACACACACACACAGAATATATGGCTCGGTGGGTAAAGGCACTTGCTACTGACCCTAACAGCCCGAATTCAATCCCTGGGAACCACACTGTAGAAGGCGAGAACTGTCTCTGTCCTCAGAGTTGAACACACATGCACTCCCACAAGCGAATGGGTACATGTGAGACCAAGTGTACAGTCTTTATAAATGCATTTCTGTAAGTACAATCCCACATTTGACTTTCTGTACGTTGTACCYAGGGTATACAGTGGTAACTGAGACCGGTTGTGTACTGGGCAGGGAACAAAGATAGGGTAGCCTTGAGAACGCCGCCTCACACCTTCAGCAGTTGTAGGACTCCTATCAACCCACACCCAGCAGGCTTTCTGACCGGCTCACGTCTGGTTTACTCTGTCTTATCCTGTACCAGGTGGCCACAGTACTGACTCCTGATGGTTTCCCTAACTAAACCAGGGCATGCGCTTCCCCACCTGCTGGGTGGGTAAAGGGGGCTGGGAAGCTACACAGGGTCACTGCATTAGTGACAGATACCTTTTAGGAACGAGGCAAGGGAGAAACAGCTCATTACAGCTGGCTCACAACTTCAGAGGAATCTCAATCCGTCCCGGCGGGAACAGGCTCGTTCTATGGGAATGTGCTGCAGTGGCTTGGTGACATCATGGCTAATCAGAACCAGAACTCGATAAGACCTTCAGGGGAAGGCCCATCCCTTAGTGACCTAATTCCCCCAGCCAGGCGCCACCTCCTCAGGCCTCCACATCCTGGAAGACAGAACTGCAAGGCAGGCTCCAGTATTTAAAACAGGAGCCTGTGCAGCACGATTGAGGTTCGAACCATCACTATCTAGACTCTTGCTCTGCCCTTTGAAGGGCTCAATTTCTGTCTATGTATTTTTTTTTTCTGAAAATGATCTGCCTGGGTAGGGGAAGCAAGTTTGGTTTGTAATTATTTAGGAAACATGTTAGCAACATTTCCCTGATGATTGTAGAGAGAAAGTATATCCATTTTCCATCTCAAATCATATTATTATGTAGGTGTTGAAAAAAATTTTGGAGAAAGAGAAAAAAAGCACACCGAAATGATGGTTTGAAGCCTTATCTTGGTTACGACTAACCAAGGCACCTTTAAACATGAAGTGTTTTCTGTATTAATCTTATGCATAATTCTATAAAATATTGAGGCCAGTCAAGTGAAGTAGTCTAGATTTTATAGAGATGGATGCTTCTAACTGCAGCCAAAAATACAGGGTTATTTTTTTCAGTTGTAATCAGAATATCGTATGGATCTACCAAAAATTTGAGATAAACATGTGATAAATCCACACATTAAAACTTCATGCCACTTCTTCCAGACTTTGTTATATTGTAGTCAATAAAGCAAAGCCTGTGTTTTCTTTATCTTCCAAAGATTTATTTTATTYTTAATCATTTATATGTGTGTGAGTATGTGCACAGGAAAGCAAGAACAGGATGTCGGATCCCCTGAGAGCTGTATATGTATGTGTGTGTACATCATATATATAYACACATATCCATATCCATATCCACATCCATATCCATATCCGTATCCATATCCATATCCATATMCACATACACATACATATATATATCATATACATATGCAAACATAGTTATATAGCCACTTGACAAGGGTAGGGGCCTGCCAGTGTCCTCTGCAAAGGCAACCTGAGTTCCTAACTGCTGAGCCATCTTTCCAGTCCTGGCTTTCAAATGTTAATTAGGAGATGATTTTTACAATGTAGATTCCGCCCACATCTCATTTCAAATTTGCAGCCTCCTCACAAACAGAGTGATGAAATCACACTTATTTAAGGCTAAGGTATAAGTCTGCATATCACATTCAAAATTTGTTATGTGAAGAGACAGTTTTGAGAAACGAGATGCAACAGTTGAAAGACATGGAGACCTGGCCACGTCAAGCGGCTGCCTCTTTCTTGTACCAGCTGAAACCTCTCTCTACCTTCCTCTTGTTGAGTGACGACTGACCATGTCAGTAATGACAGGCGTGTGTGTGACAGTCACAGCTGTGTCTTTTCAGACACAGAGAGATCTCTACCCTAGTATTATTAGAATTGTGAAATTTTAATTTTATACAACAYTCCAAAATTAATTAAAGCATTGCCCCAAGAACTTAATACATGTATAATGCGTATACTCCTAATTATAGTCTTCTGAGGGGGTCATAATGAGGCCCATGAGTCACATCTGGGAGAAGCAAGAGAGGTCTGCCCAGCCAATCAGAAGCAAACCCGACATCTAGATATATCCAGTTAGGCTCTGAGATGATTTTGTTTTTATCTTTTAAAGTGAGGATTTGAAGGCAGGCAAGCACCCTGCCACCAAGTACACCTGAATCCCTGTGCCCCTGAAGACAGGCTGTGCCTTCAAGAGTCACCACCCAACCATCTCAAGAACTTTAACCCAGAATTGTTCCTGTCTAAAGGAAATGGAGGGACAAAGAATGGAGYAGAGACTGAAGGAAAGGCCATCCAGAGACTGCCCCACCTAGGGATCCATCCCATGTGCAGCCACCAAACCCAGACACTATTGCTGATGCCAAGAAGTGCTTGCTGACAGGAGCCTGGTATAGCTGTCCCCTGAGAGGCTCTGCTAGCACCTGACCAATACAGAGGCTCACAGCCAACCATTGGACTGAGCACAGGGACCCCAATGGAAGAGTTAGGGGAAGGACTGAATGAGTGGAAGGGGATTGAAACCCCCATAGGAAGAACAACAATATCAACCAACCAGACCTACAGAGCTCTCTGGGACTAAACCACCAACCAAGGAGTCCACATGGAGGGACACATGGCTCCAACTGTATATGTAGCACAGGATGGCCTTGTCGGGCATTAATGGGAGGAGAAGCCCTTGGTCCTGTGAAGCTCAATACCCCATTGTAGGGGGATGCTAGGACGGTGAGGGGAAAGTCTGTGGGCTGGTGGGTGGGGGAGCACTCTCATCGAGGTGGGGGAAGGGGGATGGGATGGGAGGTTTGTGGAGGGAAAACCRGAACCAGGGACAACATTTGAAATGTAAATAAATAAAATAACCAATAAAAAAAGAAACATTTTATTATCTAATCTTTTGGGGGAACTTCTCAAGAGTGTCTTCTCCTTGTGTCGGCCACACCCAGAAGGACCAGGCTATTTGGGAATGAGGATMGTATTTAAAGAGATCCAGTTACCTTACATCTGAAGGAGCGTTTGCCTGTGAGCTGGCTATTATTACCATCATTAGACAGATAAGAAGATGAGAGCTAAGAGAGGTCAGAGGTCAGGGAAAAGCAGCCATGATAGGCTTGGAATGGAGCCYGGCCTCAGGTCTAATTGCAAGGAAGCTGCTGACAGGAGGAATCCCTTCCTACACTGTTCTGAGGAGGGAGAGAGGCATGMCAARGGGGAAGCACTCGAGCAAAGCTAAAAACAAAACCCTCTGCTTGCAGTAACCACAGTTATACGCATTTTGTGTACTCGCTCCAGTTTCCCTAACRTGGYGGATCATGTATTCCCGTGTGYGCAGTCACCATCCTAGTGTTAGTATTAACTGGACAAACCAGTCGATCCCCCAGGAAGCCAGAACTCTTGCAAGCAACCAGAGACTGATGGTGTCACACGCCTGGCTGTAAGGAACCATCGGTTCTAAGGGTAAAGTTGAGTAAGGGGGCATCTAGTTGGCACCAAGTGTGGTTGGCATCCCTTCCCAAGGGTGAGGCTCTGAGCTTAGCAGCCTGGAGCGAAGCCCGTAGCAGGCTTCAGGCTGGCATGTTCTCGACCTTAGCAATACTTGGTCTTTGATTTTAATTAAAGCAAGAGCAAAAATTGGTGAAGTATTTTCCTGTTGCTAGGCTGTTAAGGTGAGGGATATTGATTGTATCTGGGGGGAAAAAAGTCCTAACTGTTGATTGAGCTGCACAAATTCACAGCTTCTAAAGCATTCTTAAAGTATCTTCTCCCGAGGAATCCTTTGGATACTGTGGCCCATTGGTGCAGGGGAGGAAAACCGAAACCAAGATGTTCCCACTCTTACTCAGAGATAGCTTTTATTAGAAAGAGGAAAAGAATGCTCAGTGTGGTTTTGAATTCAAGAAGGAAAATAAGCTTTATAAAGTGAAGGACGGCTGTGCTTCAGTTTTGCTTTATGGCAAGGGGAAAGGAAAGGAAGGGGAGGCTAGAGAAAGATGAAAACCAAGACAAAGCCAGTGTGCTGTTGAGATGGCCTAGTTAGTRACGTGCTCGCTGAGCAAACACCGTGACCTAAATTTCACCCTCTTCGTTCACACAAAAAGCTGGGTGTGGTGGCTTTTGCTCGGAATCCAGTGCTGGGGAGGTAGAGACGGGAGGATCTCTGGGGCTTGCAGGCCAAGCCGCCAAGCCTATGGTGCGCTCCAAATACCAACATAGGACACTGTCTCAACCACACAAGGTGAATTCCTAAG
>BDUI01006238.1:54606-68246 GCA_002335545.1 Apodemus speciosus
TGCAGGGCTCAGAGCCTACACCAGGCTGGCCCACAGGGCCCGCTGCTCTGCTTAACTCTTGAGCGCAGATCGCTGTCTGTTGGCTCGAGTCCCCAGAAGACTTAAACTTGGGGTCTCTCGGTGCCCAGGCCAGGTTGGTGTGAGCCGGCAGTGGCCAAGATGGTGGCGGCCGAAATCATCCTAATTACAAACTATGGGTGAGTTAAAAATCGTGAGCGTGCGATCAGACTACAAACTGCAGTCAATGGGACATTGGTAGTTTAGCCATAATTCTTGAGTTTCTTTTGCAATATTAGAGCATAACTACAACTTTGAAAAGCAAAACTTAAACTCTAACAATCAATCCATTCTCCCCCAAAACACCAAGTGAATCGCTCCCATGCTACAAAGCTTGACTGCTGATTCCTGCACAAAACAGGAGACGGTGAAGCCTCCAATGTCTCACCAAAGAGACACTGCTCTAAATTCTATCTTTTATAAGTCTCATTTCTAGGATAAGAATTACACATAATATTATGCCAATTTAGAAACATCCTGTTTTCCTGGGTTGGTTTATGTCATGTGTTGTTTAAAGTGACTCCAACCCTGAGTTACCAGTTTTAAGCTAACTTTTTGTTACCAACATTACAGAGAAGCTCCTGGGAGTGCTTCTCAGCTGTGCTAGACTCCTAACTACAGGTGCAGGGCTCCAAAAGTCAATTAAGACTGCCATTTATTTGTTTTCTCTCTCTTTTATTTTTCTCCTTTTTTGAAATGAGTTAAAACTAAATCAAAGGGTGAACAAACAGCAGATCTTTTCAACATGAAACATGTAACATTCAATCAAACCACAAAATGAAGACACAGACTTAACATAAACAACCAGTTTTGATGGACATGGACAGATTGGCATGCCAAAGACAGACAGTAGACAGAGAGGGAAGAGAATTACAAGTTCCAAAGGGACCCAGATATACTTCTGAAACCTATTCATTCTCTCTCTCTCTCTCTCTCTCTCTCTCTCTCTCTCTCTCTCTCTCTCTCTCCCTCCCTTCCTCCCTCCCTCCCTCCCTCCCTCTCTCTATCTCTCTTATGTTCAAGATCTAACTCTTCATTTCCTTCTTCTTCTGGGAATTCGGCCAGAGAATTCCCAGAAGAAGAGGAGGCACAGTGGTAGCTACCGATAGTTGATTCCAAACACCCTGCTTTTCTAACTTCCCCAATTCCTCAACTTGTCTAATTCTTTCATTTATATATGTACCATTCCTACTTCTGGGAATTAAGGACAACATTTTTTTTATTTTATTTTAAACACTACTCCTCTCGCCTGATGCAGCTCTTGGCTGTAGGCAAATGCCTTTGCCTGATGCAGATCTTGACTGCTGACATTGCCTGAATTCCCCTGCTTCATTAGGCTGCCACACCTAGGTGAAGTCAGGGTCAGGCCAACACCTCTTCAACCTAGCCTGCATCCTTCTGACTGCACTTTTTACCACAAAAGGTTCAAATGGCTAGCCCTAGCACTAATTCTGTATGTTGCTTACTGTGCTTCTCAGATAGTTTCAATTTTCTTCTGATTTTTGCGTAGCTCCACCCAAGACAATATTTCTCAGTAGTTCCCCCCCTTCCCCACCCCCTGTTTTCAGGCCCCCTTATTCAGGAGCCACTTGTAACTGTCCAGCAGTMACAGGCAAACTTGGTTTATCTGAAAGGGAGGCTGGAATAAAGGTAGGGGGCCGAGAGAAGAATGGAGCCAAGACAAAATTTCTAATCAAGGCTCAAAGTTTATTTTTCAGTTCTGCGTTTATATAGGGAAAGACCCATCCTTAGTTTCATCTGGGTTCTTGTTTCAAAACAAGCTTCAGCAGGCAGTCTTGTTTTTGCAGAGATACAGCACAAGTGGTCAACAGGAGACTCCCCTCCAGGCAGGCTAGGCAGCTGTGGCAAAAYAAGGTCTGATTAGCCCACTCAAGGCTGGGGGAAGGGTACAACTATCCAGTTCACCAACATCCCCTATGTAGACACAAGATGGAAATACCCAGATGATGTTTCAATCCAAAAGTCATTTGGATATTTCTGTACTTCAAACAGAACCTCTTATTATAAATATTTGCCATCACTAANTAAAGGTAGGGGGCCGAGAGAAGAATGGAGCCAAGACAAAATTTCTAATCAAGGCTCAAAGTTTATTTTTCAGTTCTGCGTTTATATAGGGAAAGACCCATCCTTAGTTTCATCTGGGTTCTTGTTTCAAAACAAGCTTCAGCAGGCAGTCTTGTTTWTGCAGAGATACAGCACAAGTGGTCAACAGGAGACTCCCCTCCAGGCAGGCTAGGCAGCTGTGGCAAAATAAGGTCTGATTAGCCCACTCAAGGCTGGGGGAAGGGTACAACTATCCAGTTCACCAACATCCCCTATGTAGACACAAGATGGAAATACCCAGATGATGTTTCAATCCAAAAGTCATTTGGATATTTCTGTACTTCAAACAGAACCTCTTATTATAAATATTTGCCATCACTAAAACAGTTCTGAGAAAGTGGCTCTGACTAGCAAAAGAGGTGACTTCCAGATATTATTTCAGAAGGACAGAATGAATGCAGTCACAATGTGGCTACTAGCAGGACCATGGTCCTTCTACTATTGTCAGGTAGGGTGTCAACACTACAGTCACAGCATGTTTCCTGTGACATGTGCACAGTACATGCTACCTATCATTAATCTGGCGACCAACATGGGAATACATATGCACACACACACACACACACACACACACACACACACATTCAGGCACACAAAAGGAGCTTCTGCATCCACTCCATCTTCATCAGGCTCATGAGTGCAATGGTGGTCATCTAACAGAAGTCTTTTCTCCAGCCTCCAGCCTGCTCTCCCACTGTAAGGACTCCCATGTGTAAGGATGCACATGACTGGGCAGTCAGCAGTCCGCATGCTTCTGCATGGTGTGGTCTAAGTCTCTCACAGTTAAATCTGTGCTAGTTGTGAGAGGAAACACACAGCAGCAGTGTAGCAGCAGGAAAGAACAGGTTCAGCATCCTGACAGCTGGAGCTGGTCCTGGGCGTGCCCTTCTGGGGCTCTGTTGTGGTTGTGAGAACTCTGTGATCTGAGAGTGATAGGTTTGGGTGGATGCAAGGTGAGGGGCTCAGACAGTTGCTGTTGGGGTTCTTCAGAGGGTGCTGTGGGGATTGGAAAAGGCCACCTGAGCCTTCCAAGGTGTTCCCAAATAAGACACTGGGTCTGAAGGAGCCCATCTTGCTGCCCTCTGCTGGTCACTCTCTGAATGTTCCCCAAGAGAGTGCCAGCCTTGGTTTGGCACTTTCTGGAAGTTGGTCAAAAAGCTTCCTCTGGATTCCCTGCAGGAACATATTCTGATGACAGCACACACTACCTGTGATGGCTGAGCATTGGTTATGTGATATTTTTGTTGTAGAAGGAAGAATCAGTGACTGTTTTCCACTAGCCCTTCTGACACAAGGCTGAAACTAAGCTCATTCATCATGTGACTGAAGGGCAGAAAGAAGAATGAAGAGGAAGGGTGGGTATCGGTAGGGTCCGCCCAGCAGTTTGACACCCATGTCCCACATTTCTATTCCATCCCTGATTTCTGTGCCCAACAGTTCCACCGGATTCCACCAGATAGCAGCAGCAGCAGTAGCAACAACAACAGCAACAGCAGCAGCAACAGCAGAAGCAATGATGGCCATCTGTCCTAGTTATCTCCACTGTCATTGAGATACACCTAAGTCATGTAAAGGACTCTCAATCTGGGAGATGCCCAAAGCAGAATTGTCAATGGCCCAGTCTGTATGGATTGTCTAGATTGATAATTGTCAGGGCAGGGTCAGCCTTTTGCCTTGGGTGAGCCTGTGCTGTATAAGAACATCAGCTAAGGGCTGGAGAGATGACTCAGTGGTTAAGAGCACAGGCTACTCTTCTGAATGTCCTGAATTCAAATCCCAGCAACCACATGGTGGCTCACAACCATCCATAAAGAGATCTAATGGCCTCTTCTGGAATGTCTGAAGACAGCTACACTATACTTATATATAATAATAAATAAATCTTTAAAAAAACAAAAACAAAGAACACTAGCTAAGCATGACTCAGAAAACAAGCAGGGCTGCTCCATGGCATCTGCTTTAGCTCCTACCCCAGCCCTGGTCATGGCACGAACCACTGATGGATGGTGACCTGTAAGCGCCAAATAGACCCCTCTCCAAGTTGCTTAGAGCAAGTATGTGATCACAGCAACAGGAAGCAGATTCAACCCCAATTTTATCGGTAGCCAAAAGCCAGAAACAAGAGCAAAAGAGAAGGCCTTACCATCATTTGTTGCCCCTGGGTTCCACAAACCTTAATAATAATAAGAAGAAGAATGATAAAAAGCTAAGGTTAGAATTGGATCCACTGTGTAGAAATGGTCTCATACAGGGTGCACAGTTAGCCTCGACTGCTCTGTACAGCCACTCCTCCTGGAGGTTGGGGGTGGGGTCTCTGGTTCAGTTTTGGCTATGTGTACTGCTGATGATAAACATAATTTTTTGTAAGAAAATATAAAAACATCTGAGATGGAAGTGGCTTACACACTGTGTCCAATGTGATTTTTAAAAAAGCAGCTGGACACGGTGGCAAAATCTTGGAATCCTAGAACCTGGAAACCACAGGCAAGAAGATCAGGAGTTCAAGGATGACTTTGCCAAAAACAGCAAGTCTGAGGTTAGCCTGTGCTAGGTGGGTCTCAAAAATAGTAAATAAACAAACCAATAGCAAATGAATGGTCCTCTAACCAGGCTAACATTAAATTCTTATTAGGGCTGGGACAAGCTGGAGTTGGCCCAAGTGTCAAGAGRRCATGWTATCCTTACATATCATCTGCCAACCACAGATCCCTGAGGCTGCTTCATGTCTCCTACTCAGAATTTATGGCAAGTAGGACTGAATCCAAGACCTGCATTCAGATATTCTATTTGATTCTGCCATATGCTGACATTTGAGGCCAGGGTAACAAAATTGAAGACTGTAACTGTCTTACCAAAGGACCCTTTATACTATAGCTGGCTGGAGTTCCTATTGCCATTACATGTCTAGATGAGAAACTGTATATTTCAGCCTAGTGTCATTCATTAACACTTAGTGTGCCAGCATCTATCACAACATACAGGGAAATTATATACTGATACAAGCCCATATTTTCAGAGTACTTACCAGTTATGGGACTGTTTGTTAGAGAAGCTGTGAAAGGAATAAAAGCAAAATCAGACTGTGTGTCACCCACAAGAATCTTGGCAAAATCCTTTCTGAAGCAATAGCTTCTACATCTTTACTATGTGGGGTCCCCAAAGACAAAATTCAAATACTTCGGTACCTTTTACATTGGTTAAAAGAGCAAGATAGTCGTAGTAATATTCTAGTCGGGGCCCTCTGTACCCATGGGCTCCTTCACAAATTACATAGGGGGTGAATCAAAATTATGAAACAAAAAAGCCTACCTATGTGTTAATGAGCATGGAAAACATTCCCTCTGGCCATCCTCAAATGAGCGATGTGGTGTAGCACTGAGCCACATAACATTGATACGCTCTGAGGGACTAGATCTGGGATGACTGGAAGGACACAGGAGGGTGTCTGTGGGTCACACACCAGTTGGTAAAAGACTTGAGTGCCAGAGGCTTTGGGTAGAAGCAAGAAAGTTCTTGGAACCCATTTCCTTTGGAAACTGGGAAATAATTGCTCAGGAATGGGGAGGATGTGGTTAAGATTGCTGGTTTAGCATGTGTGTATGTATAATTGTTTATGTATATGCATAAATTGTGGAATCAGCAGCACTGCTGTTGAAATGTGGAATGTTACAAGAACACTATTGTAAATTGAGTGAACTGCAGTTCCCTGGATAATAAGGAGAAGAAATGAAACCAGGATTATGCTGGGCACCAGGGCTCACGGTAGTAATCACAGCATTGGGAAATGAGGCTGGAGAATTAGTAGGTCAAGTTCAGCAGCCTTGGTTATGCATATACATATACATACACATACACATACACATACACATACACATACATCAGAAAGATAGGCAAAGTAGAAAATAGGAAAGAACATGTAGGAACTGAAACATTCCGATGTCCCAATGCAGAAGAAGATATGCAAAGAGCACCAGGAGACAGTGTGGTCCTATGAGGTGCCAGGCAGCTGACTTGGGGTAAGATGGGAAAGTTTCAGGCCCTCCGTTTTCAGTAGCATTCGGCAGTGAGGTCTGTGATGCCCTGTGGTGTGTTCTTACAACAACTCATACACCCGTCCTGTCAGCCATGACTGTGCAAAGAGCAAAGCTAATGACCCAGGTAACTTATTTGGTGAAAACTCAGAGGGATTGAGGAGTGTGTGTCTTATCAGTGGTGCGCTACTGTCATAAGAAAAAGCATGACCCTACAATGAACAGGAGAAGAGGGGGACTTCAAACTGTTGACAGTGACCTGAGCTAGGTGTGGCATAGACATGTCTGAGAAATAGAAGGACTATTAGATAGAAAGCACCCAGAAGTTCTCCTGGACTCTGAGGGAAGACAGACTCAGACTATGTACAGATATACTGAGGCTGCTATTCCAGGATGGGTGCTACCAGGGCAGACCATCAATAATTCAGAAATTCGTGGACTTTTGCTATCTACTTCATGACCCAACTGAGACCTTGTTTTCTGCAGCTTACTAGTCACAAGTAAGAAAGTCATGACCGCCTGGGGACATGGCAGGAAACCAGCATTCTTCCTTACTGTGTGGGTGATAACCCAAAGACACACTCAGCCTTGAGTTGTTGAAGGTTCAAAGATCCACCCTTGTGGTTAAAGGACTCTGGAGGACTCTAGCAATCCTCCCTGCTATATCCAGGCCCGAATAGTTCTCATCCATTTATCTCAAGAACATGCCACATATACCTTGCTGCCATGTCTATACCCAACATTCATGACTGACATTTCCAGTGTAATGTCATGACTGAGCTAGTGAACCCAAACCTGTGAGAACCCAGAGCTCTGTAGAGCTTGAGGGAGGGAAAGAGGAACTGACGCTTCCCCAGAAGATTCCTTCTGAGAGACTTTCTGAGGAGGATTCTCTGGAACGCTGGGGGGAAAGAATTGTGAATTTGCTCAGCTTGCTGTGTCTTACAGCTTCGCAATTCAGATATTCAAATTCAACATAGAAACAGGATTCCAATDCTCCAAACCAGGGCTGGGTTACTCCTTGAAAGAGCAAGTGCATGCTGACCCTGATACTTTCTCAAGTATGAAACTGACATTGCCTTTCCATGGCTTACCTGTCTCACATAAACTCTAAAGTCACTAGAACCTGAAAGCATTCTGCCATGCCCTGACTGAGAAGGACATTATCCTGGATATTCACCAACCCATGCAAGGACCAAATGAACAGGGCAGGATGGAGTTCTGATAGCACTCATAGTGACCTGACCGATTTTCTGCCAGGCACATTTAATGATCACTGGGTCTTACCTGAACAGGTGACTCCAGCATCCTCATGGTGTCCACAGTTATGAGAGAGCCAGCCACTGTGGGAGCAGCTCCACAGATTGTCCTCATAGCCTCTGCAGGCCACGTCATCTAGGACAATGGGCCCTGAGCCCTGTCCAAAGTAGGCCCTTCCTGGGGCAGACAAGGCTAAACCACAGCCTAGCTGCCTGCACACCACGTTGGCATCATTGATGTACCAGCTGTCATCACACACGGTGCCCCAGGAACCCTGGTAAAGGATCTCCACACGACCCTGACACCTGTCTCTTCCATTCACCAGCCTCACAGCCAAACCAGACTCTGTTCCTGGAAAGACATGGTAGTTTCTCATGTATCGGTCCTGGGTGGATGACGAAGCTTGTACAATTGGTGGGCAGCTCACTCGTGAACTTTAAAGGATTATGGGGTGTGAGCTCTCCCTCTGCTGCATTGTGGCCACACTGTCCTGTGAAGACCTTTAGCCTCTCACTTTGCCTGTGAACCCTCACTGCAATTCCCTCTACTTCTGTTCTAGAAATGAGGGCCAAGTTTGTCACCAGGATGCCTAGGTGTCTGCAAACTGTGTTTGCATGGGTTGAGTCTGCCCTGGATGGTGACAAAATACCTACTCCGCCTTGTACCTAAGGCCTTCAGTGCCATGCACTGTAGAATCAAGTGTGATTCAAGTAGAGAGAGGATGCAGAACCTTGCAGTTCCTCACACACACAATGCACATTCACCTCCACCCTGTCCCCACCTGTGAGCAGTAAAAGATAAGGCAGTACAGGTTAATCTATAACAGAACGAAGAGGCAGAACCATGAGCTCCCTGCCAAAATGGAAGTTCATGGGTCCCTGGCAAAGGCTCCCAACACCTGCTTACACACACAAGGTGGAGAGTTTACATCAGAACTGCTTTCAGGCCCAACATAAAATTATAAGCCTGAAGGCAGTGATGGTCTACACTCTGCTGGGCCAAAAGACCGCCTCCATGACCTCATTCTCTGTCTGCGAGGATACTACACTAGAGGGCACCAATATTTGTCACTGCTGGACACCAGGACTACTGATGTGAACTTTTCATCGAAGTCAAGGTTCAACCCAACATGATAAACAAGACAAATGTCTGCACACAGTTTGCACTAAGACTAAGCTTTCTCATCTGGGCACCCATGTGAAGTGAATCAAAATGGCATCTCATAAGAGGTCATCAGTCTCATTTTGTTACCCAACCTCTCTGGAAAGTTGGCTATCCTGATCCTTCTAACCCGAGTCTCTTCTGACATAACACTAAATCTACAGACCATGGACTTTTGAAACTCCAATACTGGCTTCTCCTACACACAGGGAGAGGGAAAAAGCCAATGACAGCATGCTGACTGACCCCTAGACACACAGAGAAATGGGCAGTGACAGGGGTCCCAGTGGAGAAAAGTCCTCAGGTCAGGAGGCATCCCCAACTTCTCTAAGTCTTCACAGCATCCACCCATCACCCTATCCCCTTAAATATCCCAAGGGAGTCAATGCTGTGCATAAAACCGGCACCATGACCTCCAGCAAGAGCTTTAGACAATCTTTTCTTACCTATTGGTGTGTAATCAGGAGCTTGAGTAGTCAGCTCTGCGCATCCATATACAAATGAGGGAGAAAAATAAGAAACATGATGTTAAGTGTCCATTTAGAAAAGCCAAGTGCACTCAACCTACTGATGGATATGATTCAGGGTCTTACTGAATAGTGCTATGTGACTTGACACTAGTGAGAAATCTATGTAGTCTTGAGTTCTCCAAGTCTAAAAGACTATTTTTAGAGAAAATGTTATTAACCTACAGACCCTAGCTCTAACTTGCCTACATATGACTTTCACTGAGCTCTAGGGAACCAGTACAACAATGTTTCTTACATGGACACATATAATTAATTCTTCCTAATTATACCAGCTGGTAGACGAATATAACCTTCACAAACATATGTGTGCAATGACAGTTTGCCTCAACTTGTATGTAAATGCTTCTTTAGTTATGTATCTCCGGATGTACCCTAGGCTAGACTGAAACTCAAGATCCTACTAACTCAGCATCCTGAGTGTTAGAATATTGTATGTGTACAACCTTTCTCATTGTATTTTTGGCTATTTTGGAAATGAATCTAATCTCTCCACTTAAAATGAGACACAAATTTCAAACATATGATTAAATTACTTTTTTAAAAAAAAAAAAGCCCAGGCTCAAGGACAGAGTGCCTTCAAGAGTTGACTTGGTGCTGGGGATTGGACTGAAGACATCCAGATATTAACATACTGGGACCAAGCAACCATTCTGAGTATCTTCATAAGGTCTCAGGATATGGAAAAAATTGAACTCTCCCCACAGAGCAGGTCTTGATATAGCAGGGAGGATCTCGAGAAGGAATATGGGCAAGGGAGAGTAAAGCCAGTCTCATCCTTGGGACACCTCACAGGCCTAAGGAAAAGTAATGCCTGACATTGGGCAACTTGGATTCCCAACAAAATCTGAGCTGGCCAGAGGCATTGGTGCAGAAACAGTTCTTCCTGGTGTCCTAGGATCAAAAAATGCCAAGGAGAAAAGAAAGAGATTTTTTTGTTCCCTAAGCTCAGGCTATCAGAGACTAAACTCTACTGATGTGCCAGCAACACCTTTCATTGGAGAAACTCAAAGATATGGAACAGGATCTGAGATGTCTCTGGATGGAGGTCGAGACATCCACAGTAGTTTTATAAGGCCTTAGACAAAATGAAGTGACAAAGGCATTGGCTAAACAGAGTTTTGATTTCCTCTCCAGGCACTGAAGTAAGGAACTTTGCCCCCTGCCAGAGACTCTGCTCCATGGACTGGCCAAGGTATGGGTGAAACATGGGCACCTCAGGGCACTGAGAATGGTCAATAGAACCCCTACAAACAAGGCCTCCATGGTGGCCCTTGAAGGTGCCTCCTCTGGATCATCCTCCCCAACCTCCACAACTCCAGGGCCATAATCTATGGCACATATGCCCATATAGGCCTGAAMTTATTGAGAAATATCCCTGAAAGCACAGGACTCCATGTGCTCTGCCTTCTGCCCATCTTCTGGATCAGAGGTGAGCCTGTGGACTCTGGRAAATAAAAGGCCACAGGGATACAATATAGCACACATTACCTTCTGAGGTCTGTTCAGTTGTATAGAACACATCTGCAAAATGAGAAAAGGAAGAATTCATTCAGTGTTGATCCTCCCTTGAGGAACCCAGAGGCAGGAGCTGCAATCTCCCATGCTAAAGGCCTTTGATCACTAGAAATGTTGTAATTCTCCTATGGAGTATGACACTGATGCTTATTTAACTTGCTACTGAGATGTCAACAGGAGCATCTTTTGGCCTTACTATCCTTCATTCCATCTAAGAAAATACTATCCAGTTAACCAACAGAACCAGTGTAGGCAGATGATGGAAATAGCCAGAAGATATTTGAATCCAAAATCATTTCAATATTTCTGTACTTCAAACATCATCTCTTATTATAAATCTTTGCCATCGCTAAAACAGTTCTGAAAAAATGGCTCTGACTAGCAGAAGAGGTGACTTCCTGAATTATTTCAGCAGGAGAGAATAAACRCAGTCACAATGTGACTACTAGCAGGACCATGGTACTTCTACTATTATCAGGAATGTTGTGATCACCAGAGTCACACTATGTTTTCTGTGACATGTGTACAATACATACTAAGTATCAATAGTGAAACAAGCAATCCATATGGGAACACATTTGCACACACACACACACACAGACACACACACACACACACACACACAGACACACACATACAAAGGGTGCTTCTGCATCCACTACATCTTCATCAGGGTCATGAGTACAATGGTGTTCACCTAACAGAAGTCRTCTCTCTGGCCTCCAGCCTGCTCTCCCGCTGTAAGGATGCACATGGCTGGGCAGTCAGCAGTCCGCATGCTTCTGCATGGAGTAGAGCCCCTAAGTCTCTCACAGTTAAATCTGTGCTGCTTGTGAGAGGAAACACACAGCAGCAGTGTAGCAGCAGGAAAGAACAGGTTCAGCATCCTGACAGCTGGAGCTGATCCTGGGTGTGCCCTTCTGGGGCTCCTTTGTGTTTGTGAGAACTCTGTGATCTGAGAGTGATAAGTTGGAGTGGATGCAAGGTGAGGGGCTCAGACAGTTGCTGTTGGAGTTCTTCAGAGGGTGCTGTGGGGATTGGAAAAGGCCAACTGAGCTCTCCAGTGAAGTCTCTGAGTCTAAAGGAGCCCATCTTGCTGCCCTCTGCTGGTCACACTTTGAATGTTCCCCCTAGAGAAGTGCCAGCCTGGGTTTGGCCCTTTCTGGAAGTTGGTCAAAAAGCTTCCTCTGGATTCCCTGCCAGGAACATATCCTGATGACAGCACACACTACCTGTGATGGCTGAGCATTGGTTATGTGCAATAACAATTTTAATTGTGGAAAGAAGAATCAGTGTCTGCTTTCCACTAGCCCTTCTGACTAAAGCTAAGTTCATCCATCATGTGACTGAAGGGCAAAAAGAAGAATGAAGAGGAAGGGTAGGGATTGGTAGGGTCTGGCCAACAATTTTCAACCCATGTCCCTCATCTCTACTGCATCCCTGATTTCTGAGCCCAACGATTCCATTGGATTCTACCAGATAGCATCATCAGCAGTAGTGCTGGCCATCTGTCCTAGTTTTCTCCACTGTCTACAGAGCTCCAGCTAAGTCATCTAAAGGACTCTCAGTCTGGGAGTGGCCCAGATTAGAACTGCCCATTGTCATGTCTGTGTGGGGTGTCTGGATTGATAATTGTCAGGGCAAGGGTAGTCCATAGTCCTTGGGCAGGTGAGCCCGTAAGAACACTAGCTAAGGATGAGTCAGAAAGCAAGTAAACAGGGCTCCTCCACGGCCTCTGCTTTTCAGTTCCTGCCTCCAGCTCCTGTCCTGGCTTCACTCAATGATGGATGGTGACCTGTAACCCAAATAGACTTTTCCTTCTCCAAGGTGCTTAGAACCGGTATGTTGTAGATCACAGCAACAGGAAGCAGATTCAATTGCAATTTCATCAGTAGCCCAAAGCCAGAAACAAGAGCAAAAGAGAAAGCCTTACCATGATTTGTCACCTCTGGGTTCTGCCAACCTTAATTTTAAAAAAAGCTCAGGTTAGAATTGGATCCACTGTGTAGAAATGCTCTCATTCAGGGTGAACAGGTAGCCTCAAATGCACTGTACAGCCACACCTCCTGGGAGGTTGGGTTTTGGATCAGTGTTTTAGTTCTTGGCTATCTGCATTGCCCAAGGTCTTGAAATTTTTTTTTCATAAGGAGAGATAAAATACAGCTGGGCTGGAGGTGATGTGCACATCACAGCTGATATGATGTAAAACCAGCTGGAAATGGTGGCAAAACCTTGGAATCCTAGAACCTGGAAACCACAGGCAAGAAGATCAGGAGTACAAGGATGACTTAGCCAAAAACAGCAAGTCTGAGGTTAGCCTGGGCTAGGTGGGTCTCAAAAAATAGTAAATAAACAGACCAATAACAAATGAATGGTCCTCTAACCTGGATAATCTTAAATTCTTATTAGGCTTGGAGTTGGCCCATGTGTCAAGAGAACACGATATCCTTACATAGCATCTGCCAACCACAGATCCCTGAGGCTGCTTCCTGTCTCCTACTCAGAATTTATGGCAGGTAGGACTAAATCCAAGACCTGCATTCAGATATTCTATTTGATTCTGCCATATGCTGACATTTGAGGCCAGGGTAACAAAATTGAAGACTGTAACTGTCTTACCAAAGGACCCTTTATGCTATAGATGTCTGGAGTTCCTATTGTCATTACATGTCTAGATGGGACACTATATATTTCAGCCAAGTGTCATTCATTAACACTTAGTGTGCCAGCATCTATCACAACACACAGGGAAATGATATACTGATACAAGCCCATATTTGCAGAGTACTTACCAGTTATGGGACTGCTTGTTAGAGAATCTGTGAAAGGAATAAAAGCAAAATCAGACTGTGTGTCACCCACAAGAATCTTGGCAAAATCCTTTCTGAAGCGATAGCTTCTACATCTTTACTATGTGGGGTCCCCAAAGATAAAATTCAAATACCTAGGTACCTTTTTCATT
>BDUI01006239.1:20349-40161 GCA_002335545.1 Apodemus speciosus
TTGTGTGTTAAGTTGTTTTTTATTATTATTTACAGAAATAAGTTCTAACTTGTCTGTTTGCAAGGGAGAGAAATAGAGCATAGATTTGGGCTGGTGAGGAACTGGAAAATATATAAGAGGAGTTGAGGAATGAAACTAAGATCATAGTATACTGCATGAAAAATTATTTTCAGTAAAAATTTAAAAAATAAAACTATAGGAATTAGAAAATAAAAAAGAACTGGACTCTACTGTTTAATTATACAATAAGCCCAATGTAAAAAATTAGACGTGAAAGTTGCCTAATCACATAAATTATAATTCTAAATATGTGAAATATTTTCATTCCACCCCCAGATTCTCAATTTTCTTCTATTGTTCAATTCAATTTCTCCAGAAGTATACTGCATAATAATTCTTGATTACTTTGGCTGAGAAGTTAAATCCTAATAATTGGCTAATGGCTTCCAATATATTAATTTGTTATATCTGCCTGGGAACATACATCCTTCAAGACACAGAGTGATTATCTGTTAACTATATACATCTGCAAAAGTGAAAAAAATCTTGTCTTAAAACAATCATATAAGATAAGGCATATTTATAAGATCTTTTGTAACTATGGTGTTCCATAAAATTTGTCATAGAGGACAAAGGCATAGGAATTAGGAGGTTAATATACAAATTTTGATGGAAAAAAGACAGTGTTAGAAATAACAGAGAAGAAAATCATTTCAAGAAGAAATGTATGAAAAATATTTTCAAATACAAAGAACTTAAAAACCAGGGAAAAATCATCACAATCTGGACAATATTTTGAAGGTATACTCCTAGTCAGATGTGAAGTACAAGAGCACAAGATGACTCACAAGTTTATAGGTCAGAAACAGGAAGGACAAAATTGTCTTTACTGAGAAGATTATGATGGAATTCAATTTGGAAGTTGAATTGCATAGTAGACACCAAATGAACATATTTAGTGGGCAAATAGGTAGTTCTTAATGGGGAATGTGAATGGATATGAATATAATTTCAATAGAGGATTTGAAAATACACAATGTATGAACCCAGAAAGATTAACTAAAACACAATAAAAGAATAAATAAAGAATGATGACAGAAATTATCCATCAGAGCAAGAAAACTTGACAACATAAAATTTAGATGATTAATCACTGGAGCAAAGTTCCAGAGTAGGTGAGAGGGGAAGAGATCTAGTATAAAAGGAGGGACTGACCTTAGATAAAAGTGTAGAGTTTTCTGATAGTAACATTTGGGACTAGAGAATATTAATATTTCACATGAAAGATTCTGACCTTTCGAACATCAAATTCTTTAGAAAGTTGTGCAGGAAATTCTTTGGAGCACAGGGTCTTACAGTAATTCTCACAACTTACTATGTGGAAAAACTAGTCCAGTTGTTCCAACAACTAGTTGAGTTATTTTTGACTTTTATATTTTACTTTCAAACTCCATTCTCATCCAAATAAAGGGGTGAAACTTGAAGGCGCTTTTCTTCTCTAATTATTTGTAATGATATAGTGTCTGTCTATCTGGTTTATCTTTAACAGCCAGAAAATAGTCTTAATCCTCCCTAAAGAGTTCTCTCTCTCCCCCCNAAGTGACCTAGTTACATTCATGCTTAGTTGCTGTTTTGAAGAACTTATTCCAAATTTTATTGCCCCTTGCATAAAATAGCTTGGCTTTTGTTTGTTTACTCTAAAAATTCTAATTTTACATGTCATCCCTAGAGACAGTCAATACTGTCAACTGACGCCAATTTAGCTCCAAGCTAGTTTTATAATCCACTTCATAATTTAACTATCTCACTAACGGTTCTTGAGGATTTGCTTTTGTCCCTCCTATCTGAAACAAAATTTATTGGCTCTAATCCTCAAATCTATGGGGAAATTGTTAGGGTGTGATCATGTCTGTTTTTTTATACCCTTTCCTTTGAACACAAGCTTTATATGTTAAAATCAAGGGCTATTTCTTGTCTGGAACTGAAAGTGCTTTGCTTCATATACAATACTGAAGGCAAGGGATAAAGCAGAGAAATCTTTGTTAACTGGAGTTGGAACAGAGACAAATGCTGTATATACTTGA
Source organism: Apodemus speciosus (assembly GCA_002335545.1). Classification (NCBI taxonomy): domain Eukaryota; kingdom Metazoa; phylum Chordata; class Mammalia; order Rodentia; family Muridae; genus Apodemus; species Apodemus speciosus. The sequence goes on from BDUI01006239.1 coordinate 22,434, forward strand.
AGAGCTGGTCAGATCTATTGCTGGGTCCTTCTCAAAGTAAACACTGTTGACCTTGAGATTCCCCACCATTAGTCTTACAGACAATTCATTAAGTTAAAACCTGACCACTGTGCTTCTCAACCAGGTTGTTCCTGTGATGACAGTGGTTATCAGCCCTGCAAAACAAAGTATAGGTGCAGACTCCCTGAAGTCTCTAAACATTTTTGACTTAGTCTGTTGGCCCACCAATGTGAAATGTGGGAATTGCCTTTATTTGAAAAGACTATTACATGAATTTACTTGTAGTTAGAGACATAAAGCAAGCTTATTTACAGATCTTAGGAAACTGATCTAGGTTTGGGTCGTTTCAAAAATATGTTAACATACTAAGCCAAAACAAAATACAATGGATATTTCATTATAAATCTGTAATTCTATAATCTTATAAGAAGTAACAGCCTAATAATTTATAAAATAATGTGCAAACATATTAGCCAAAATAAAATTGTTAAACAAATCCCTATCAACTGATTAATTTATATGAGGAAATCTGCATCTGATAGATTGAAATGCTTGATGTACATCTGCTGTGCTAACTTCAGAAAGCCTTCACAATAATTTAGTTGGTGAGCAAAGTTATTTATGGGATAGAAAATTAGTATAGTCCTACTTCTGATTTAAGGATATAGATATGGTTATACATATTTATACATTTATGTGTGTACTAGAATAGAAAAAAGCTTAAAATTAGCAAACACTGTGTTTTAGGAAAAGTTGGAACTAAAAATTAGGGATAATTTATTTTTTAATATTTTTAAACAATAATTTGCACAAGATGTTAGTTGGCATTCATTAGACTATCTTTTGCACATTTTCCATGCAGTATCTATAATTAGTGTTTTGAAGTAATTTTAGTTAGTGAAATAATAAATCAATAGAAACACAGTTCTTAAGAATCAGTCACAGAGGTTAAAAGATAAAGACAGTGTCCTAGTTTGCTTTAGATTGTTGTGATAAAGACAATGACCGAAAGCAACCTTGTGAGGAATACTACTTACTGCTTCAATTCTCATTGCTTGTTCATTCTGCTTTCTTACAGCATCCAGGATGAGTGCCCAGGCACCACAGGCCACAGTGAGATAAGTTCTCCGACATCAATAAATAATCAAGAAAATAACCTACAGACATGCACAGGGTCCAATATCATGGAAGTATTTCCTCAACTGAACTTTCCTGTTTTCAGAGAATCTTAACTTGTGTCAAGTTAATAAAACTAACCAGCTGAGAATATAGAGTATATGAAAAATAGGTATATCACTGCTTTGCCAGAATTTGTGGTAGGCAAACATTTGTAGCATGGAGGAAATATGAATGTGAGCCTTCAAATTAGGGAATGTGAGCTGGCAGCTTCAATATTTTTATGGAATTAAGATAATTTCAATGATAAAGGAATCTTTCTATGGAGAAATCATATAATATGTCATATAATCAGTTATTTNTAGTGTGGAGAAGTTACCATTTTCTTCTTGCGTTATCTAGACTGGGCCCCAGTTAGGCAGCCTGAACACCTGTACTTGTACTCCAGGTATGAACAGAGAGTTCCAAGACTCCTGCTCTTTCTGGCTTCAGGAACTTTCCCATGGAGTGAGAGAATGGAAGGAAAATCTATCTTTCCTTTTCTTTTATCCTTCCGCTCCTGTTCTGACCCCAGGCAGTCCTGCCCTGGTGGCAGCTGTGCTGAGAAGTGATAACTGGCAGAGCACGGGTGGGGGTGGGGTGCAGTTTGCAGACAGGGTCTCCCTATGTAGCTGTTTCTGGCTGTCCTGGAACTCAGAAGCCCACCTGCCTCTTTCTCTGAATGCTGGGATTAAAGACAAGCACCATCACACTTGACCGTTGGAAGATTCGGGGTCCCTAAGATTCTCTTCTCTCTAGTTAATCCAGTTCCTATTGCCATCTCATCAGCTGATGTTACATATATGAGAAGGCAAATGAACTAAAGTAACCGGAGCAAAGGATACAGACAGGGATGAGTGGACTCCAGGAGACCCAGGGCTGGGGTGTAGGTGAGTAAGTGCTAGAGAGTGCGTGCGTGCGTGCGTGCGTGCGTGCGTGCGTGCGTGCGTGCGTGCGAGCGAGCGAGCGTGGAGCCTTTGCCACACAAGACGGATGGATGCTTGATAATATGGCATTTCAATCACTAAATATATTAAATGAAAAAGGACAGTCTTCAGCAGTTGCCATTGAAATAATGGGATGTTAATATGCAAAAATGAATCATGACCATAAATCATTAAATGCCAAACAAATAACTCAAAATAGATCACAAAGAAATTGTAAAATGTAAAACCATGAAACTTTTGCTATGGTTTTGCTTTTTTTGAGACTGGGTGACTATGTAACCTCGCCTGTCTTGGACAGCCTCTGTTGACCGGCCTCGAATGCCTGCCTCTGCCTCCCAAGTGCTAAGAGTAAAGGCATTGTCACCACACCCAGCTTAAAACCATGAATCACTTGAAGAAAGCATAAAAGAAGATGGCTTTAGCTAGTTCAGTTCAGCGTTGGCATGTCTGGTATCCCAGCACTTAGGAGAAGCAGAAAGAACAGGAGTTTAAGGGCCTTCTCATCACAAGGGAGTCTTACGTGGACAAAAAGGATAGAGATAGGGTAGATGCTGGAGAGATGGTGTGGTTAAAAGCCCTTGTGCTTGCAGAAGACCCTGATTTGGTTCAGTACCCACAGGGCTATTCACAACAATCTATTACTCTGGGATCCTATGCCCTTTCCTGACTCCCTGGGCACCAGGCACACACATGTACATTCTTACATACAGGCAAAACATTCATACACATGAATAAAAATAAATAAGCTTTTAAAAACGTCCTCAAGAGAAAAAAATGCTACATGGGACTTCAGAAGTTTCAATGTTTGTTCTAGCCAGGCATGGTGGGGCACACTTAGAATCTCAGCACTCCAGAGGCAGAGGCAGGCAGATCTCTGAGTTCATGGCCAGCCTGGGCTACAGAGCAAGTTCTAGGATGTCCAGGGCCACACAAAGAAACCCTGACTTGAGAAACAACCAAGCCACTTTTGTTCTGAGGGAAACACTACATAGAAGGATAAACAGAATTGGAGTAAAATAGTTTCAAGTCATATCTGACAAGAGACTTGTAGTTATGAAATATAAAGAGCTATATATGTATGTATACTGTGTGTGTACRCATGTATATATGTATGTGTGTCCAAACCTCCGCACCTCCCTCTTCCCGAGACAATAGTCTCATCCTCTAGCCCAAGCACTGGGTTACGAGTATGAGCTATCACACTGAGCTAAAGTGCTTTTGTTGGTTGTTGTTGTTGTTGTTGTTGTTGTTGTTGTTGTTGTTGTAGACTATTGAGGCCCTAGCCTGGAACCACCTGCTTTGATTCAAGGCATATACCATGCTTGGCTCAAAATAGCCATTTGGGGGTTTGGTCAAGTTTTTAAGTTTAGGGTTTTTGTGTGAGTAAGTGAGTGAGTGTGTTTTTGTGTGTGTGCGCATTGGTGTTTTGATTACACATATGTCTGTGTGAGAGTGTCAGATCCCCTGGAACTGGAGATACAGATGGTTGTGAGCTGCCGTGTGAGTTCTGAGACTGACCCCAGGTCCTCTGGGAGAGTAACTAGTACTTTTAACCACTGAGCCATCTCTTCAGCCCTGAGATTTATTTCATTTTTATGTGTATCAATGTTTTACTTGCTGGTATGTCTGTGGACCATGTGCATGCCTGGTGTCCACCAAGGTCAGAAGATCATTGATCCCCTGGACCTGGAGTTATGGCTGTGAGCCACCATGTGGGTGCTGAGAATTGCGCCTGGGTTCCCTTCAAGATCAGCACGTGTGCTTAACCACTGAGCTATCTTCTGGACCTGCGATTTAGCAACATTTTAAACAGTGAAGCTATATTATCCTGTTTTGCTATAGGATATTCTATAGCCTAGCTCTTTGCTGAGCTGCTAAGGAGCTGAAAGATGGCCTTGAGCTACCAGTNTTCTTTGTTTACATTCCAAATGATTTCCCAATTTTCTAAGAAGAGTTAGAATAAATGTAAAATAAGGACATTATTTTTACAGATTTACTGTGAAAGATATTAACATTTTAATCTAGTTTTCATAGATAGGCCTTTGGAGTCCAGTTACTGAAGCTCTAAGTAAAGTATTGTTTTAAATGTGAAAAATAGTAACCAGTTTTAAATATGTTCTTATAGAAATTTCTAATGTAGTTTTGTCCACCATTTTTATTACTGACCTTACTCTTTTACACTTGTAGGTTTTCTCTAAATGATGGAATCTCTGGAGATAAAATGCATTCCCACTATACAAATAAGTTTCTGCTCCAAAGTTGGTAATATTCTATAGTACTCTCTTTTAAATGCTCTGCTGTTTCAGTCAGTCTTTGAAACAGATTTGGAAAGGAAAGCGAAGAAAAAAAAATCAGAGCCACAGTGAGCATTATTTAAACACAGGCCAAATACTTATCCTGAAAATTTTGGCATTGCTTCCATTCTACTGTTTTAAGTGGCTACATCTCATTGGGAAAATGAGTGGGAACATGTTCCATCTTGGGAATGAACACAACTGAATTGCCCATGAGAAATTAATCTTTGTACATAGAGTCTAAACACCTTAGGAAATTCTGTAAGGTTTTAAACTCAACATAGACTTGTGGAAATTTTCACCTAATCAGTAGCACAACATATTATTGGAGGATTTTGTAATGTTATTTGAACTCTTCCTTTCATTTCCCTTTTGCAGTCATCCATATTAAAGATATATCTTTCTATATCCATCTATATCGATCTATATTGATCTATATCAATCTATATCCGTACTATAGCTATACCATCTACATCTTTATATCTCACACAAATACACAGATAATTTCATAGGTTTAATTAATTACTTTCATATTCAGTCATTATTATATAAGCTTCATTGTATTAGGGGTTAATTGATCTCACTGTTAGAATATGGATTTTTAAAAGCAGAACAACTGCAAATTGTAGGACATGATGATGCTTTTCAATTACTTTGTATCAACAATAATGTATATTTCAATGGTATTTGTTAAATGAATTCAGAGATGTAGTTATTCATATGAACGTGATAATGTAAGATTTTTTTAAACCTTCCATTTTAGTAGATGAAATTTTAAATATTTATATATTTTTCTTGGACTCCTTTAATGGAATATTTGAGCAGATACTTTCTAAAATGAGCAATGTCTAAGTTTTAATATGAAGATGCTGAAATTTTATGTATTGTTATTATTGTAGGTAGCAGCAGGAGTAGCCATAATAGTAGCAGCAGCAGTAGCAGYAGCAGTAGTAGTTTACCAAAGTGTTCCCCATGGTGCCACAATATTGTGTATGAAGAATGTAGGGAATTCTACTAGCTTCTTTAGTAATTCTGATGAGAGATTAACTGATGTGCATATGGAACAGTTGGTGATATTTTTTGAAACATTTTTCAAGTCCTTTTGCGTTTTTGGTTAACACAATATTGTGTATTTCCTTGTAGCTTCATTTGAATTAGAATTATTTGGTTAAAGCTATTTTTAGCTAGCCTTCCTTCATCTTAAATCAACATACTTGCTCTCCAAAAATAAGAATTTGTTACCCAGAAAGAAGTATCTGATGGTATTTGGGATATACATCCTTTTTTTTTAGAGGTTATGAGTAAGGACCAGACACTTGTATGTATTAAAATGCTTTTTAATCTAGTCATATGAGTCCATTCCATTTAAAGTTTTGCTCTGTTTTTGATTGTTTTAAGCTTTCATGACATGCATAAACACAACTCTGTCTCCTCTGCTTTTATGAGTGAATTTCAGTGTTAGCATAATGATTTCACTACTGAAACTGTTTTTCTCCTTTGAATGTTATTTTATGCTATTTTTAATTCTAAACTGGGGGAAAAGCAATACGGTTAAAATATCACTGGAAGTGAAATAATGAGATTAAGGAAGACAAACTTACAACACAAGTAATCTAGCATTATATGAGTAAATAAGTTTTTCCTCTTCTTAATACTCAGTTTCTGTTAGTTTTAATATTAATACTGCAAACTCAATGCTCATTAACTTGCTTATAGTCTCTAATACATTTAATGTATGCTAAATAGAGTAAAATATTATTTCCCCTTAAAATGAACACAAATATATAATTTTATAATGAAAAGTCAATCACTAAAAGAAATAGGGCAAGTATATATNGTGAGCTGTTTGCCAATCTCAGTAATTCCCCACACACTCTAGCTAGAGCAGCTAGCTGGCACTGGTAGTGTAAGAGGCTTGTTTCTTGTTGTACAGAATAGTCCTAGCCCTTGTCTGGATAGAACTAGCAGAACACTGGTCAGCAGATCCCCACGTTATGTCCTCTCTCGCTGAGCCCCACCCTATGTCAGAGCTCTTGTTCCCAAAAAAGACTGGGGTCAATTGTTCTGTAGACCTGAAATTCCAAGGAGGCTCTGCCGTAACTGCTATCTGTTTTGTCTTTCCTTAGGCAGTCCGGCTCAGCTYGGCTAGGAGTCTGTAGCCCAGGGGATCCAGTTTTGCTCTCAGGCATTTAAAAACAAACAAAAAACTACACGAATGATTCCTCATAGTGCTTGAACAGTAACGCTGGCTTTTAAATACACGAATGTGATATAATGTGAAAACAGTCACAGATAGTTAGAAGATTTAGTGTTTCAGCAGAGTGTGCTTTGGTATTTGACATTTTAGTGACAATTGTCATTAAGAACTTTTAYGTTTTCTCCCTTTTATAGGCTGTCATTATTTGTATCAAAAACAAAGAATTTGAAAAGGCTTCAAAAATTTTGAAAAAATACATGTCCAAGGACCCCACTACTCAGGTAAATTTGACATTCTTATTCCTGTGACTTACCCCTCTCACTGGTGTTTGTGGAGCAGGAGTGAGAAGGCTCTTTGTTAGTACTGTCGTCTGTTCCGAGTGTCACGACACACCAGTAACCCCAGCACTTGGGGAGGTGGATGCAGGCAGAGCCCCGCAAGGCCATCTGGTCTACATAATGCGTTCCAGACCAGCCAGAAAACTAGAGTGAGACTTTGTCTCAAAAAAGAAAATCATCTGAGTATTCACTTTTAAATACCCAGCATCTTGTCTGATCCCAACCTATCAGAGCTTTGCTTACGGGGCTTTTGGGGTTCCACTTGAGGTTTTAGTAATAAATACACAGAGACATCCGAGTAACACAAGGCCGTTGGCCTGCTTGCTTGGGTAGTCTTTCAGCCAGTGTCTMACTCAGCCTGACTTCTTGCCGTTGGTTCTCCGCATGGCTCCAACTGCTCTACCCACCGCTCTGTCCCACCTTGCACACCCTGCTCTGCTTTGGACTCTAGCTMGAAGGCTAGCTTATGCCCACAGTTAGAGTGTTTGAACATGTTTCACATCTTGTTTTTTCTATTGGAGTTACCAACTCCAACCCTCGCTTCAGTATCTGAGACTGGCTTTTCAGGATTTAGTCTTTTCAAGCTACGTACCTTCCTTGTTCTGTCGTCTTTGTGATAGAACATTTAAGTAATTGATACCAGATAGTCAACAAAAAGTATGAGACTTCCAGCCYTGTCTATATAATCGAGAGCCCTTAGGCTTAGAAGGCTACTTTGGGAAGGACTTAATATCTCCGTTTCCTGTCAAGGGTGGAGTCGTTTTGAGCTACACCCTCAGTTGGGTTCCCTTCCCCCAACTTGTTTTATTTTGTAACTTTAAATCTTAGGCTGGGGAATGCCGCACTACCGTATAGGGCATTCGTCTGACATGTCTGCCCTAGCGTGCATGGCCCACTTTGTCCCTTCTTGCTGTCTGGAAGCAAGGCTTCTGTGTAGTTACGTAGACCAGGCTGCCCTCAAACTAACAGATATTGCTTCTACCCCTCAAGTACCATCGTGCCTGGCAAAAGCCCCTTGATTTTTGAAGAGCTAGTATATAGTACAAAATCCAAAAGGTCTTCTAAGGACCCGTAACATTGGGTAAAAGTGCTTGATGCCAAGCCCGGAATCCTGAGTTCCATCCCAAGACCCAAGACCTGCTTATCCTCTGACCTCCATACTTGTGCTATTTTACACACACACACAAGTAAAAATATAGTAATCAAGCTTAAGTYGTAGCCAGGAGCTGAGTGARACTTGCCTTGTTCGGGCTTCACCTGCCCCTGCTCTCAGAGGCAGCCACTGTTACTCTGATCCTCTCAGAGACACCATGTTCCGGCAAGACTGCTGTGTGCGCACATAAGCCTGTGTGTCCTCCATCTGCACACAGGACACAGAGTCTACACTGATTTGAACACCTAGACTTCTTTCTCTCATATTGTAACAAGGGATTTTCTTCTGACTATAATAAGCTGCTCTTCCCTTTTGTTATCACTAGCCGTGTAATAACCAGTATGGCTGAACCATGGCTAACCAACCAGTCCTTTGAGTTGCCTGACAGTTTTACAGATGTTTTGGTGGTGTTCTGTTTCAGCTCAGCCCTGATGTTTTGTCGTTCTCTTCCTTTCTCCTGTTGTGATTGTCAATCTTTCGTGTAGAAGCTAAGAACTGATCTCCTGAACATTATTCGGGAAAAGAACTTGGCCCACCCTGTTATCCAGAACTTTTCCTATGAGATCTTCCAGCAGAAGATGTTGCGCTTCCTAGAGAGCCACCTGGATGACTCGGAGCCCTACCTCCTCACGGTGTGCCTCCGCCTCTCCTCAGTCATGCCTGGGATATGCGTGAGCATGAGTGAATGGAAATTTAGAAGTGAAAAGAGTGGGACAGACACTGGTTATATTCGCGTCCCTTCTGAATGCCTGTCAGATGCCTAAGATGAGCGTGCGGCAGATGGGACTTACCTGGTTTCCCTTACCTGCATTTATATTCTTTTACATGTGACCAGTGTTGTAGTTAAAGTAGTGCATTATCTTATAATCCATGCGGTTCCCACTGAGCTGAGAGGTAGATGTGCAGTGGTGGGAGATGGTATGTGAGGGCGTGAGGTAGGGAAGGAGAGGCTACACGTGTGACACGGTCCACATGAGCCAGGTTGAAGGGAYCCCTTTTCTTTTGTCTTTTGCTTGGACAGATGTTGGAGCACCACATTTGTATGGCGCTCTCTAGGAGCCAGAAGGTGTCATACCTGGGATTGCTGGAGCTATTGTTAGGAGCCTCCGTACGGGTGCTGAAGATCAAATCTGGGTCTTCTACAGGAGCATGCAGCACTCTTAACTGCGGAGTGGTTCTCTTGCCTTATGCATACCCCTCTAAGATAGAGTACCCCTGTTTTCCTGAAAAACTGTGTAACCCAGGCTGTCCTTGAGCACATATATATCCACCTGTCTCTGTGACAGTGCCTCCTGAGTGCTAGGATTACAGGTGTGGGCCGCCGTGCTGTGCTGGCCTTAGGACAGTGTTTAGCTGAACTCAGGAGACTGCATAGTGAAGCACCCCACTGTTTTGTACAGTGAGGCAGTTATGTAAGAACGTCTCTGCGTTTGATCTCAGCACCCCCCAAAAAGAGAGGGAGGGATGTGAGGGAACCAGAATTTTGATAATGTTAAAATTTGCCTCTTGTAATGATGGATCTGAGACCTAGTAGGGTAGTGTCGGTGATAGATCCTATCAGCTGTTTGACAAATATCAGATCACTTGTAAGGCAGGGAGTTGGGATAGTTTCYAGGAAATATTTGGATGCTAAGTGCCACCTAGACCAAATGCATTCCTTTACATTTGGGGTACCTGGGGAATACTCTGCTTACATGAGGATAGAATTGTATCTGAAATGAGTGGAACAGTCTAACACTTGGGTAGGAGGGAGGTAGATGAACAGAGTTAGGGCAGGACTGTCCTGCTTAGAGCTTCCTGTATGGTATTGGTAATAATTTTCAAATAGCTGTCAGTAAGATAAAACATATTTGTGGGGAAACGGTTAATAAAAATTACATACACAAACTAGAAGTTATTCCTATGTGAAGTTATCCTAAGTTTTAAGAAACTGTTTGAGCCAGGTGTTGTCTGCCGCATCCCTGTAAAGCCAGCACCCAGGAGACAATCAGGAAAGTCACAGCAAGTCCAGGGTCAGCCTGGTCTATCTTTGAGTACTGGGCCATCCAGAACTGTATGCTGAGATCCTGCCCCAAAAAATCCAAAAGCAAAACAGGAGGGGCCTGGAGATAATGACTCAGGGTTAAGGGCATTCGCTGCTCCTGCAGAGGATCCAGGTTAGGCTCTGGCCTCTCTGAGTGTGTAGTACACGTGAACTCATGCAAGCACATGCACATATATGTGAAAATAAGTATTGTTTTAAGAAGTAGGGGAAGACTTGAAAAAAGACTTAGAAACGGGGAACTGGCTTRGGACTGAGGTGGGAAGAACAAAGGTTTGGTGCAAGAGTTCTCAGTCACTCGCTGTCTCTGGAGGAGTGGCTTCAGCAGTCCTGGTGTTCTGTTCAAGATAAGGAAGGGAAGTCTGAGGGTGCTCCCCTCGTGCTGTCCCCTCTGGGTCCTCCAGCCAGTGCCAGATTGGGTTTGTAAATGCCTTGCTTGTGTGTCGAGGATGATCTTGGTGAAAGAAGCGGACACTAAGTGAACTTTCGTGGCTTCCTCTTCTAATGACACCCTTCCTTTCCTAGATGGCTAAAAAAGCTTTGAAATCTGAATCAGCTGCTTCAAATACAATGAGGGAAGAAAAGCACCCAGAGCCAGTGGAAAAACCACCCAGAGAGCCTGCAAGGTGAGGATGCCCTTTTGTGGTCGTGGAGATATCTTGCTGACATTGCCAGGTTGTTGGGACTACACTTTGAGAGACAGAGAACATGGCCTGGGAAAATGAGACTGGCTGCCTGGCCTCTCTGAGGATACTGACTGGCCCTCCCCAAAGGCTCTGACTTTACCCCTCTGTCTCACCTGTAATGTGTGGGTCAGCCCCCTCTTCCTCTACCTCCACCTCCACCCCATTGGACTTTGTAGCCCAGGCTGGCCAGGAACTCAGCAATCTCATGTGTTAGGACTGCAGAGTGAGCCAAGTACCTGGCTAGATAGCTGTTGCTTTAATTCACTCCTGAAGCAGTGCTCAGATAAATGAGTCAGAGCTGGGCATGGTGGCACATAGCTCTTTGGGTGGGTGGGGATTGATGGGAGAAGAGTGCATTCAAGACAGCATTTCTCTGTGTAGCCCTGGCTGTCCTGGAACTCACTCTGTAGAACAGGCTGGCCTTGAACTCAGATCTGCCTACCTCTGGTGGCACATAGCTTTAATTCCAGCACTTGGGAGACAGAGGCAAGAGGCTNTTTGAAGTTTTATTTAATCATTTAGTAGATAATTCTAATAGAGTGAGAACATGAATCTGAGAACATATTTTGCAGTTCTCATGTTTTATTAAGACAGTTTTGCTATGAATTTAGTTAGGAAAGTACTTAAAAGCATATGAACATAAACAAATATCACTTTAGACTGGGAAAAGTGGAMATTTGAGTTCTCAATTCATTGTGTTTAAAATTGGTTCATTGGAACACAAAACCAAATGTCAATTGAGTCATCACTCCATTAATCCAGTGCGATGCTTTAATGATGCACATTAGTGCTCTAATGGTCCTTTTAAACTATAAAGTGTTTTGTCAATATTAACACATTTTGCTACCATGAAATTGTGATTGAGTTAGTATTTGCATTCTCATTTTATAGAGAAAGGAAAGGGGAGAATTGTGTTATACAGAGTGGATGAATCATTTGAAAGAGGGTAAAAAAGGCATCAATTGCATTGAAAGACTAATTTAAAAGTTAAAAAAACTGAATAAAAAAGGTAGAAAAAAAACACTTGATAAGGATGATTTTTGTGAAATGATCATCCTTCACAGGGTTAATTTTAGGAGCAAAATAAAAAATGGAAAAGAAGTTTTCCAAGGCAGAAACAGGATCATTTACATGTTATTGAATCCCCAATACATAATGCTACATGTTGCAAAATGTAGATATATAGTCATTTTAAAAACAGGATGACAATGATGATATGTATATGTCTGTCTGTCTGTCTGTCTGTGTATGCTCAACACACATTAGTGCACATGCATGAACACATGAGTAAACACAAGCAATCTGCACATGCCTTTGTACACCTGTGAATATCACAATACAACATTGTGGAGTCAGGTTCTATGACTGTGTTTCCAGAGAACAAATCCAGATCAGACTGGGCCCATCGACCCTTTATCATGGTTGGAGGAGGGGCCCTGTGAAGAACCACCCCTCCCACAGATACTATAGACTGTTAAACCTTATTGCTGAAATGTTAGTCATTTTGATTGATGGTATAGCCACTGATATGTTGTCCTTTTCACAGTAAATGGCATCCCACCAAAGCTTTAGCAGGGAATTCCAATTATACTTCATGGGGCACACCAAAAACAAAGAACACTTGAAAGTAGGAGAGGAATTTATTGAATGGATTCTACTAGTAGTGAGAAGGAGTTTGATAGGGAAATGGAGGAGTGTTGAAAAGAGAAAAATTCATTACATAGAATGTATGAACACAGAATATCTGAAATGACTAGTTCTGTCTCTTATTTTCTTGGTACAATACAGTGCACAGCTCCTTTCTCCAGGCATTTCTTCCATTATGTGTGGTGCTATTGCAGACCCCAAAGCATGAATGAAAAACAACCATAACATAGGTACTACTTCTTTTGCATTATAGTCATACTAGCCTCCATTTAGAGAGAACAGTACATAATATTGATATTTCTTTGTGGGAAGTTGAAAATGTAGGTTAATAAATATTATTAATTATGAAGCATGTTCTCAGAAACTAAGTTTGCATATGAAAACAAGTATAATATCTTACCACATTCCCCATTAAAAATTAACATGTAATAGTTTCTACCGGTATATGATATGCTCAACTCAAGGTATGTCACATGTGAAAGGCAGACTGGTAGCTGAAAGAGAAAAATAGCCAATATGTTTTATCATTTCAGTGACTGTGATGATTTGAACAATTCATCTTCTTTAGTTTTAGTTTTGTATAGAGTAGATAGTTCAGAGACCTTTACAGTTTTATTAAAGCCAGAATATGTACTTCTTGGGCAAAGAAAATTCTTGATATGAAGTGTGAAATTTTTCTTTTATAAAGGTGCAGAATGGTGTTTCCTATAGATCATGGTGTTGCTTGAGAGTTCTTTTCTGTTCAACCCTATGATTTCATTGAAGTTAAAATTGAATAGGAAGACTTATAGAAAATATCACTCAGCATTTATTTGTTGGCTAGTAAGCCATCTCTTTCTTCTTTCCCTCAATTATTCTTTTATTATTTGTATATGGTATACCTCCATGTCTCGAGGTAATTTTTTTAGAGTTCTGCATGTTGACTTATCCTTATCCTTATCCTTATTCTTATCCTCATCCTCCTCATCATCAACATCCCCATCCTCATCCTCAACCTCCTCCTTCTCATCTCATCCTTATCCTTATTCTTATCCTTATTCTTGTTAAATAATGCTAGCACAAAAATGTCCACACTGCAGTCTTTCTTGTGAGCCAGATTCTATCTGGCAATCCAATTTAACATGAATAGTCACCTTTAGGTTTCTTCCAAATCTACTTTTATTATCTATAGTGTATAAAATATTTAAAATAGAAAATACACCAGTTCTTGTAGCAGTAGATGATAATCAAAAAGAACTCTTAGCTCCTATTCTATTCTTATAACACAAATTAGAGATATGGAGAAAAGTCAGTGCTAAAGGAGGATAGAAGGATTTGGTTTGTACTTTCCTCCTTGATGTAGCCATTCAGATGTTCCCAAGGGCCATTTGATGGATGTGTTACCTGCTGTTAAACCTCATGATGTAAGTTTGATCCTAAGGACTCTCATAGCAGAAGGAAAGAACAGACTCCTGCAAGTTCTTTACTACACATTCAACATGATGTGTGTTTGTAAATACATATAGCCACACACATAAAAATAGGTAAATTCATAAATGAAAAGACCACAAATTTCCCCATGATCTGGAAAATAGGGCCCCACATCCTTTTCTTTGAAATATTAGAGAAAACAACAAATACATATGCTATGTCTTTTTACTAAAGATTATATGTTATGTAAAGCATAATATAGACATTTTTGTTGAATGTTTACAGTGTTTGAGACAGTTCCTTTATTTGTCCATGTTTTAGAAATAAAGATATTGACATTAGAATTGTTAGTGATTATATTATCCTTAAGATAGATCATATACCATAATGCAAATTATAGGTGAGTTTGACTTGAATCTTGGCCTTTATGAGTTTGCACAATTATACCAGTTCTAAATGTTTCTTATTTTAAATAAATAAAAAATAAGAAGAGAGAGAAGGTCAGGGATTAAGGGTTTATCAATGTGTCTGACATCATGAACTTTCAATTTCTTTAATCAATATCCAAGAAGGAACACAGCTTAGATAGTTCTGCATCAAATAATTAAATCAAGGAAAAACTCACTATATAGCAAAAGACCTAACCAAGGATAAAGAGAGAAGTGATTCTTCCAGCTTTGCTGACTCAAAGACATATTAACATAATGACATAAAAAGACTATAACTTATAGATACTTAGAAGTTAAAAAATACAACTCATGATATCTCAGACAAAATCTCTGCTTTTCAGGTGCTTAGTTCAGACATGTACATAAAATTCTGGACAGGACAAACATGGTGCTGCTAGATGATTTAACTCAATTTAGTGACAATCAGTCAGCAATAGAGATATGCCAACAGTAGCATTCAATTATAAATACATGTTAAATTCTTGTCAAAATTGAAGACTAGGAATCTTTGCCCTTCCAATCCACACACTCCCCCATTTAAATATATACACTGACTCTCAAATACATGTGAAAATTTTGAAACGTATCTTGTTTAGAATTTTATATATGAACATATTGTTTTCAGCTTTTCCTCTATTCCTTCAAGCTCCTCTCATGTTCCTATCCTAATTGCCTCTCAAATTCATAGACTCTTCATCTTTATTATCACACACACACACACACACACACACACACAAACACACACACACACACACACACATCAGTCATTGAGTCTTTCATCATTCCAATTAGGGTGGTACATCCTACCTTCAAACATTTTCCTTAATAACATGGGACTGTTGACAGAATTAGCTATCAGTTCCTAGTTAAAACTAATGAGAACTTTCTCTCTACATGGACTGGTATTTACTTCAGTCTCTGCTCCATACTTTGTCTCTGTATCTCTTCCCATTGGTATCCAGAGACTGATCCACTTGGGGATCTATCCCATATACAGTTGCCAAACCCAGACATTATTATGGATGCAAACAAATGCTTGCTGACAGGAGCCCAATATAGCTGTCTCCTGAGAGGCTCTTCCAGTACCTGACAAATACAGAGGTGGGAGTTCTGAGCCAATCTTTGGACTGAGCACAAGGTCCCCAATGGTGGAGCTAGAGAAAGGACCCAAGGAGCTGAAGGAGCTTGCAGCCCCATAGGAGGAAAAACAATATGAACCAACAGGTACCCCCAGTGCTCCTAGGGACTTAACCACCAACCAAAGAAGTACACATGGAGGGACCCATGGCTCCAGCCACATGGATACCAGAGAATGGCCTGGTTGGACATCAATGAGAAGAGAGGTCCTTGGACCTGTGAAGGCTCATTGCCTCAGTATAGGGACAGGAAAGCAGGAGTGAGTGGGTTGATGAGCAGGGGGGTGGTATGGGATAGGTGGTTTTCAGAGGGCAAACATGGAAAGCAGATAACATTTAAAACATAAATAAAGAAAATATCTAATAAAAATGAAAAGAAAAAAGAATGAAAAAAAACCCTGGTATTTACATTCAAAGTTACAGTAATATGTTTCCAAGGTCTCTAGATATAAGTATGTCTTTGTTCACATTCAGCTTATTCAAGTTGTTTTTCTCTGTTCAAACAAGTTTTTTCCAGTACAAGAATAACAATTCAGGGATTAAGGTGGCATTTTTCACATTAGATTATCAACTACCACAAATATCCTGTCGACATGACCTGTAATGATTCTCTTTTTTTTTTTTCTGTAAACCATGCTTTTTTTTATTGGATATATTCTTTATTTACATTTCATTTCCCTTTTTCTGTTTTCCCCGCCCCCCAGATGTCCCATATGTCTTTTTCCCTCCCCCGGTTCTCATAGTCAGAAACTTGTTTGTGTACAATCCTAGAGTTTTATGTACTTTGTAAAATGTTAGGTGGAAAATTATAGAACATAACAAATTTCATGGCTTAGAGAAGAATATATTTAAAAGACTTCTTTGAAGTCTTTCTACAGTGACCTAAAAATTTCTAGTCTTTTATCATCTCATCTTTGGTATAACAATTTCATATCTCAGATGTTCAATGGGTAATATTTGCAACTGTGATTTCTCAGGATGAAGATAGATGGTAGGCTATGATACAAGACCTAACTAAGAGTAAATTAGAATAAAATAAATAGAAGAACATATTTGTGTATGGTACTAATCATCTAAAAATATGGAATCATTGGGTTTTCAGAATAATACTTGTAGTTACAAGATTTATCTAATATATTTGCTTCAACATTATAATGAAAAATAAACAAACATACTGACAGCCACATATCACATAGCTTCAAAAATTACAAGCTCATAGATTTGAAAGCTATTTCCAGTCCATTAAGAAGTTATTCAGTAGTCAAAATAAAATTTACCAATAAGTCTTTCCTGCTGGATTCAAGGCGAAAATATCACTTCAATCATTTCCATGAAAATGTGATCTTTTTGGTTCATGCTTATTTAATGTGACTGAGAAATATACATTGCACTGAATTTTGCATACTGAATATGCCAATTTCATAGAAAACTAAGTGTTATGATCTCAAGCCTCTCTTTAGCCATAATTCCTTTAGATCTACTTATTCTTATTTTACCACTAAAAATTTCAAAGAAAAAGAAAAGAAAAAGAAAAAATTGTGAGGTACTACACTTTATTAAATACAGGGTATGCAAATTTTCAAACAGGGTGTTACTGATTATCAAGCAATAAAGGACATCATATATCTATATTTATGTATGTATATGTATATATATATGTTTTAACAAATATATTATTATTATATTGCCTTTGAATAACAAAGTTAATAGCAAACCTTTAATATTGATGTATAATCAGATGTTCAATTTTTGTAAATAGATTAATATTCATTCTCTTGTAAGATATACTTTAGCTTCCTATTTTGAGATACATCCCAAGAGAACCTCAATATTTTATGTGGCAAAACCTCAGAGGTAAGTGAATAAACATTAGTATCCATTAATTAATATAAATTATGGACAGGTATGTCAAGTGATAAACAAACAGGAAAATATTCATTTTCAAGGGCATTGGCAATCACTAAAAAAAATAAAAACATGATAATGGAAGTTGAAGCTAGGGGAAAATGGAGGTATTCCTAAGTTGAATTATCTGTAGTCAAGGGAAATTTGGAATATATTAATATATAGAATAACAACCACATGAACATTTTTGGAATGATTTTTAGAGTCAAAAGGTCCCACATGGAACTACTTAAATTCCTATTTTTATTCTACTGTCTGAGAGAGAAAAGAAAGATTTAGGAATAGATATAGATATAGATATAGATATAGATATAGATATAGATATAGATATAGATATAGATATAGGTATAGGTATAGGTATAGGTATAGG
>BDUI01006241.1:14250-24756 GCA_002335545.1 Apodemus speciosus
ATTTTACTCATTCTTTTGTTTATGGCAACTTACATATTGTTTCATAGAATGCTAGTCTTTTCCATGTAGTTTATATTTTCATGAGAGTAATCAAACAACTAAGAGATGCTTRTAAGGTAAAATGAAGAGAGCTGGATGAGGTGAAACGGGACTTAGAACACAAGGGAGGAACCCGTGTAGGCTGGGAGTCAGAGAAACCTTCCTAGAAGAAGGGCTTTCAAGATCAGACCCAAAGATGCTGCAGTGTGAGGTGGTACCCAGCTGCCTCCCCAAGGACCAGGGTAGAGAAGATGCTGCAGTGTGAGGTGGTACCCAGCTGCCTCCTCAAGGATCAGGGTAGAGAAGATGCTGCAGTGTGAGGTGGTACCCAGCTGCTTCCTCAAGGACCAGGGTTAATTCCTCCTTTAGTTGTAGTGTTGCTTTTTGATGACATTTAGGTAAACTTTCTGCCAGGAATTAGCCTCTGCTGAGCAGGCTGCCTTGTTGAAGACTCTTCCTGTCTCAGAGGAAGCCAGGGTAAAAGACCTATGTATGTCCTCTCTCCGTGAGGGRTGCTCTGAAGGGGYAGTGTGGAAGCTCCAGGTAGGTTCAGCTGAGCCCTCAGCYACACCTCCTTGCCTATTATTCTCTCCCCTCTGCCTAGTCTTGTGGACATTCTTCTCCACCGGCGTCTCCAAGAGCACCGCACCGTGATACTGCACGTAGATGAACATCCTCTGGTCAGCATAGGCCAGGACTAGCGTTACAGTGCAAGTGTAAGGAGCATGTGATTTCAAGATGGAACCTGTGTTCGACGACGTATTAATCAGGCTTTTGCGTTAGACTAAATAGCCAAAGAAATCAACTTGGAAGAAAAACAATTTCCTATTTTAGCTCAGGGTTTCAAAGAATTCAGTCCATGGTCCCTCTGATCCATGCACTTGAGGGTCAGGTGACAGAGATGTGGGGTGGTAGAGTTTTCCTTACCCTGAGGCAGAAAGACAGAAACAGGAGGGAGCTGGGGTGAGGAACTCCCCAAGGATTTAGCTTCAGGGGGTTTCCATGATGTGCCGAGTCTGTTCAAATTTAACCCAATCTATGGATCAACCCACGCATGAAGGCAGAGCCACGCAGCTGGCAAACAAGCTCTCGTTCACGAGCCTGTGGGAGGCAGACATTTTTTTGTTGGAGAGAGAATTTTCACAAATTTTTCAATCTGTGAGGAAATTCAGTAGAAAAGCGACATGATACCAGTCTCTTGTCAGAGCAATGGGGAGATGGTCCCGCCCCCCCCCAGCCCCCCACTGCTAATGCCAACAGAAGCCCTTAGAGGTCAGGACTTCTGTATCATGGAGGAAAGAGTCTCATGAGTGTTTTACCCAGATCATATTAGCTGTCCTACGCCATCAATATAATAATGAGAAGAAGTCTCATTATTATATTGCCTCCTGTATGTTTAAGAAGTATTTTCAGAAGCTGGAGAGATGGCTGAGCAGTTAAAAGCACTGGCTGCTCTCCCAGGGGACTTGAGTTCCATTCCCAGCACCCACTTGGCAGCTCACGATCACCTGTAATTCAGGTCCCAGGGCATCTGACACCTTCTTCTGGCCTCCATTAGATGCTAGCCATGCAGCTGGTGCAGGGAAATACAAATACATACAAGTAAATTTAAAATTTCAGAAAGGAACTATTTTAGGTTTTTGTTTAAGTGATTCTGGGACTTGAACTCAGAACCTTGCGGGTATTGTTCTACCACTGAACTACACCCCTAGCCCTGTAGTATTTTATTTTATAACCGAAGGAGTGTTCTGTGACTTCCTTCTGTGCTCCACACCTTACGAGTGAATAGAAAATTATCTATTTCAATCCAAGTCACCAATGTCACGGGATTTTTGTAAAGTGTCAAAACTCTACAAGATTCAACCTTAGCCCTTTGCTGTCTTCCTTCTTAAAGCTGACTTAAAGCTCTTAAAGCATTTCCTGAGACCTGTTGACATGCAAAATGCATTGTGCTATTGCCACCTGCATCCAGCCTCTCAGATGGAGGCCATTTTGTGCTACTACTGTAGGGTCTGACAGGCAATAATGAACGATTAATAAATGAACAGATGGAAGGTACCTCACAGACTTAAATCTTGTGGTTGCAAAAGGGGTAAAAGCAGCCTCTACCCAAACAGATGCAGTAAATGGGACTTCAGAGAGAATGCCTTTAATCCTAGCACTGGGGAGGCAGAGGCAGAGGCAGAGGCAGAGGCAGAGGCAGAGGCAGAGGCAGAGGCAGAGGCAGAGGCAGAGGCAGAGGCAGANCAGAGGCAGAGGCAGAGGCAGAGGCAGAGGCAGAGGCAGAGGCAGAGGCAGAGGCAGAGGCAGAGGCAGAGGCAGAGGCAGAGGCAGGTGGATCTCTGTGAGTTTGTGACCAGCCTGGCCTTCAAAGTAAATTTCTGGGCATCCAGGATTACAGAGAAACGGAGGAACCATGTTTTAAAAACAACAACAAACAAAAACAAAACAAAAAACCAAAGAAGAATAACAACAACAAACACAAGTAAAGTTCTTAGCTTTGCATACAGTAAAACAACAACAACAACAACAACAACAACAACAAAACATGCTTTGTCAGACTATTTAAAGTTTGTTTTCTGTTCTTAGTTCTATACAGTCTATCATACCTCAGCAGTAGAACACATGCCTAGCATGCTCAAGACCCTGGGTTTGAGTCCCAGCATGGTAAAGAAATAACAACAGCCGTCAGATGGAACTTCTAGTATCTATTTTTCTCTAGACTTCATAACCTTGAACGATTACTTAAAAGAAAAAGGTGGCTTGAGAATTGGGTTGAAAGATTTATTCACTCCTTAATCTATTCAAAAATCTGAGATGCCAGCTATGGGCTAGACAGTCAAGAATAGAACAGATACAACCTAGTTCTTATGCCAGGCATGAATGGAAGGACAGATGTTTAATGGGGGAAATCTCAAGACTTAAACTGAACCAGGGCCATCAGGGAGTACAGAGAGAAGTTAATTTTAATAGTAGAATCAGGGCAGACTTCTCTGTAGAAGCGACCTTTGATGGGGAGCTAACCGTAGTGTTTGTCYTTAGGAGGAGAGAGAGATAAAATACTCCAGGCACAAAATCCTATGCAAAGACCCTGGGGTAGGAAGAAACCTTGGCCCTGAGGAACATCCAAGGTGGGATCCCTGAGGAAGATGGGCAGGAAAGGAGACCCACAGTCCTTCCAGAGGTGTGGGCGCGCCACGCTCTCTCTACCACCAGACTGACTGATAAATGCTGAAAACTGCCGGAAGTTTGTCTCCTGCTTGGATGAGCACCCCCACCCCACCCCACCCCACCCTGGAGCGCTGAGTATCCCAGTTTGTCTGTGAAGCCCCAAAACGAGGGCAGGTCGGAGGAGGTCTGGGCTGTCACAGCTAAGCCTTGGGACAAACTGGCTCATTGGGCTCATTGTGATAAATGGAAGAGATCAAAGGGCTCTTCGCTGTCTGTCAAGGAGAGTGGCTTTCTCTATCTTTACTACCAAGCAATGGTCACAATCTGGTCTCTCTCCTCCATGGACAAGCCACCTTCACCTTTTCTTGTGGTTGTGGCTGTTTTAGCATAGAGCTGTTGTCACTCTCCTAATGTTGGGTATCTTAAGGGGTTGGGTGGGACTTCCTCCCTAGATCCCCCCCACACCCCCTGGAGAGGCCTCCATTTCCCTCTCAATGATTAGAACAACCTGTGTTCTGGAATACAGTATTTAAATAGCAAGATCTGCATTGCTATCTTCTAGGATGGCAAAGGCTTAATTAACATTTGAAAATGCTTTGAGATCTTTGGATAAAAGTGAAGTGTTATTATCTTTGGAGTGATATAGGTCATGTGACACAGGAAGTGGCTTTGAAGGGAAGGGAACCCTTTCATCAGGCAAACTCCTTGAGGTGGTTTAAGCCTGTTTTGAGTGACTCAACAAGCCCCTGTCATCTCTCCCCAGTCTGCGAATGAAAGGAATAACTCAGCCTACAGCTTAGTGACTGCCACTGTCCCTCATTAACTGAAAGTATTTAGTAAGCTTGTATTAAACACTCTGCAAGTTACACAGAAGCTGTGGCATTGAGTCAGGCCGTGTCTCTAGAAGCGCTGAGTATATTTAAGCCAATCCTCTTGTTGCTGGTGTTCTCAAATACTATAAGGTGTCCACTTATTTTTTTTCTGGACTCCTTGCCTTTCAACCAAAGAACTTCTTTGGTGACAAGCTAACCTTACTTTAATTTTAAAAAATTAATGAAAAGAAAAAAAATAGATATAAACCCCTACTGTTACCACCCAGACAAGGCACAAGTGGTGTCAGAACCCCCTTCTGGGATGTGATGTTCACTCCAAGTTGGGTATTTATTCCCCCTTTTTCTCAGCAATCAAGGACCTTAGTTTAAATTATGTCTTCCAGATTCACGTTCCTGATGCTTCGCCGTGGTCTTTAGTGGACAGGATGCCAACGAGAACATTTTAAACTCATTTCTAGCGCGCTTAAAGGCCAAAGTGTGAAAGAATTTCTCTCTGTTCCTTCTGTTAACTTCTCTGTCGTACGTACTTTCCAGAAATGTCCAAGATTTGCTAAGGAGTGGATGAAGGAATATGAGGAAAAGAACTATATGAGAAAAGTAGGTTTTCTGAGGAATATGTCAAACAAAAGATGTTCAAGTGTACTTAGAAAATTATTTATCTAGATGGCTGGAGTTTTGTTATTTTGTTTTTGAATTGCCTCAATTATATATATACACACACATATATAATTTATATAATTTATGCATACATATGTGCATATACATATATACACATACATATATGTATATATGCAGATAAATTTATATATGCAAATTAAACATGCTTTGGAATATAACATAGGAGGAAGTAAAAAACAAAAGAGGCCGTGGAAAGCTGTGGATGCCAGGTGAATGGGAAGGGAGTGCAGGGTGTGACAGCGGGTGGGACAGACAGGCAGCTAAAAAAGGCTAAAGGGAATCAGGAGTCCCTAGACAACCCCAGGAAAGTCTCCAGGGATGTCCTCTGTGCCTGGGGGCAGAAAGGTCCTCTGTCAGGCACAGATACACAGTGTGGTGGGGTCAAGCWCCACACTGACCTAATCAAAAGCTCATTGCAGTATTCCATCCTGGGACCAAAGGCTCCAGTCACTTGATTTTAAGTTTCTTCTTTGTTGGTGACCACCAGTGACAGTCTCTCTCTGGATTAATTCATGCCCCAGTGGTTTGTTCCGAGACACTTTTAATGTGGAGAGTGCTCTGGTGTTTGCATGAATGAAACAGACAGAGCACAGAGCACAAGCTGACAAGAAGCCAGTAACTAAACCTCTCCTAAAACTGAGGCCTTCCCAGGCTGCAGAGATGGCTATGCACTTTAATGCATGCACTTCTCCTGCAGAGAACTGGAGTTCAGGTCCCTGCACCCACGTGGGTGGCTCACAACTGCCTGTCCACTCCAGTTTCAAGGCCCTGCCCCTCTCCTGCACTAGGACTCAGACACACATGCATACAAAATTTTTAAAAAATCTTTTTAAAACTCTACAATTGCGTGACAAAGAAACATTTTTTTTTTTTTATATCACAAGGTGCAACCTTTTCTGATCCCTTATTTTCATACTGTGGAATGTTGAGATTCTTTTCTTATAGCAATTTTGAGGCACAGAACCTCTTTGCTTTGCTTTTTATATAATTGTGGCCAAACTTGACAGAAGATCTGAATACTTGCTAAGTATAAAGTTGGTAAATGATACTATTGTTTGGGAGGTGGGGATGGGTGGATGGGGGTGGGGTGGGAGTTGAGAGTTTATCTAGCAAAAAAAAAAAAAGGAGGGAGGGGGCAAAATTCCCTCTAACCAGGCTCAAATGAACTGAAATGGATCAAAGTAAACACAGACATCTAAAAGCTTTTGTTAGTTGAAAGTGGCTATCTGTTGCAGGTCTTGCCTCATTAACTGCTGATTGAAGCTCTGCTTGGCCCTCTGGGATACCTAACACCCCAGGCCTATCACCAGATGAACCTGGGTTAGGCGCTCTAGCCTTTCCCCGTGTTGCTTTGTGAGGCTCCTTGACCTCAACCTCCTTACCCGTGTTTATCCTTCCCAGCATGCAAAGGGGGTGTGTGTGCGCAGATTTGTCCTGGAGAATGTTGCTGAGAATCTCATTCCTAGCCAATGAGGAATGTGGGACGGAGGGAACAGGCCTGGAGTCTCTGAAAGGTTCATAAAAGCAACTCCCCAGCTTTTTTTTCAGTCTCTGCTCCAGAATACGCCTCTTCCTTGTGTGTCGACTTCATTTTCCATCTGCGAACTGGGAAAGGTGACAAGTAGGCTGCATGCTCTAAAGATGCTAAAGATGTAGCAGATGCCCAGCCCCCGTGGTCCCAGCCTGTCACCAGGCCATTCTGCTGGTACTAGAAACTTGCTGTCTAGGGGAGGCAGAAAACATGGGCTTGGGGTGGGCTGGGGAAGGGAGGGAGGGAGGGAGGAGCAGAATTCTTTGAGTAGGACCAGATAGGTCTCTGTGTAGAGTAATATTACGCTCTTTCTCCCACAGACAGGCTGCATGCCTGCTTCTGAAGACCCATCTGGCCTGGCTTTGAGAATGGCAATAATTACAAGCTGATGACGGACATGGAAGAAAGCCCCGCTGAGCTAACTCATAAGGAAGTACAGGCCAGGACTGCAGGGAAATTACAGGCTGAAAACCTTTCTAGTTTAGGCCTTTTGGTGTTCTTAATCACAGACTTTAAATGTTGTAATAAACACAGTTGCATTTTATTGACAGCTCCCATGACAGGCAACTCTTTTTCGTTTTATTTTATTTTTTCCATTTGCTCTTTGGGATGCCGCGGGCCAGTGTCTGCCTGGGTCATGCCCATGTGTCCTTCCTTGGTGCTTCTGCTCCTAAGAAAATTAGGAAAGCCGGTCTTATATTGTATAGAGGAGCTTTATGTAGCTCCTAGAAACGTTCAMATWTTTTTTTTCCTTAGGCTGTTCTCTGCATTCTGTGGTTGACACAAATTTCCAAACCCTGTGCCTAACCTGTAGCTAGGTAAGAGGATGGTCTGGTTCTTTGAGCCAAGGAGACTGGACAGGATGGGAAGGCAGAGGGTAWCCTGTGACTTGTACCACCACGCAGTTTATGGTAGAGAAATAACTAAAGGTCCAGGCGAAAGCCAGMGAGGCTACGGGAATGAGGTGTTGGGCTCTAGAGAGGGTCTTTATTTCACTGTTGGTTCGCAGTGGCATGACCCTTCCTGAAGTTTTGGATATTTTATAAATGGATGCGAACTCTTTTGTCCATCTATTGCAGGCAATGAATTTCGAAAGTCTTCCTAGAAAAGGAAAAGGAGAAACCCAGGGGGACATTTCCCCTCCTTTTCTTGGAAGTGTTAACTTCGAAGTCTGTAGCTGAAGTGTCCTGGGAAAGCTATTCTTGAACACCATCAATTGCTATTATTTAACGAAGCTGATTCTGAGTCCCATGTTATTAGTTCCCATGGAACAGAATGTGATATACCTTACACGAGATGTGACGAGTCACCTCAACTGAGACTTTTACTCATTTATTTGGTGTGTGGATACCTCTGCATGCACATAGGGGCATGCGACCGACGGCGGCACAGGTGTGGAGGGCAGGGTACAGCTTGCGGGGGTGGCTTCCTTTCTCCCACCACATGGGCCCCTGTGACCCAGCTCTTGTCATCAGGCTTGGTGACATGTCTTTACTTGCTAAATCGCCTTGCTGTCCCTGAGACTTTTCTCGATGTAGTTCACTTACACAAGTGGATCCTTCCTTAAAACATATCTTTTGGATTTTTATTCAGAACACCTAGTCAGGTATGAGGAACTTTTGAAGCTTGTCTTCACGCCTTCCCTTCGGTATTACTTCTCAGCTGTGTTTACAGCCATGGYTATCCCTGATGGGTTATTTAACCCCATTCTTTCTGCATTCGATTCGAAGCATGGAAAGTTCTGGGGCCTATGAAAGGAAAGCAGTCAAACGGCTGCGCAACAGAAAGGTACCACCACAAACTCAAAACGGCCACGTGACGGAGAGTTCCCACCATAAGCTCAACCTCTCATCGTTTCATAAGCAGGCCTTGCTTTCCCCGAAGCTGTGTTATCAGTGAGAGACCGCTCCTTTATATCYGACAGTCTCTTTTTCTATACAGGCTACAATGGCTCCTAACAAAAGACGCACGATTGGGTGGAAACTATATATTAAATTCAAGGCTATTTGTCTAGTTTTCATTAGGTTGCTGAGTGAAAAGCCTCAGCTCCTCTGTTTTCCCAAGGTACTCRGATATCTGCGCAGTCCCTCATCTCACRCTCTCATCTCTCTCACGGAGCCCAGGCCGGCTTTAAAGAATTCAACACTTACAGCTCTTTACGGAACTGTCAGCGATGACGGCAACCAGGTTGCTGACATGCCTTACTGTTTACAAAGGATGAGCCCAGAGAGGCCGCTGGGAAGACTTGATAAGCCCCACAGCTTGGCGCTGTCTGATGCTGGCCTCTAAACGAGCTGCCTTTGCTTGGCTGGCTGAAGAGGCAAGTATCAACACTTGATCTAAACCCGGGGNAACCAGGTTGCTGACATGCCTTACTGTTTACAAAGGATGAGCCCAGAGAGGCCGCTGGGAAGACTTGATAAGCCCCACAGCTTGGCGCTGTCTGATGCTGGCCTCTAAACGAGCTGCCTTTGCTTGGCTGGCTGAAGAGGCAAGTATCAACACTTGATCTAAACCCGGGGCCAGCACAGATGAAATGGGGTGGCTCGGAGTTGCCCTGGAAACGGCGAGAACAGAGACAAAGGAATGTCCCCCTGCCCTGTATATAGTAGATACGTTTCTTCTGTTTCGTGCATTTTACTGACCATTTGATGATAAAAATTTCTGATGCTGGCATTAAAGTCATGGATGATTATCAAGCCTGACAGTCTTTCCCGCGTTTGCATCCCTCTATTTCTTTAGAAATTCTAGTCTAYGCTGTAGTTAAGACCAAAGTCCTTAGGAGGCTGCGACTGAGGAAGGCTGAGGTTGTAGCTCACACAGGGCAGGCATACAAAGGTCCTGGGTTCAATGTAGCATCCTTTGCCTCCTAAGGAAGTCTTTCTCCCTCCCTCCTTCCTTCCTTCCTTCCTTCCTTCCTTCCTTCCTTCCTTCCTTCCTTCCTTCCTTTTTCAAAAAACTTTCTGAACACAGCATTTTAAAATGAGAGAATCCAAATGTATTTATTGGAAACTGTGCAACACACACACACACACACACACACACACACACACACACACCACAATACACCACACATACACAGACACACACTTCTCTCTCACTCTGCAGTCAAATAAATGCTCTACACTGAGCCATACCCCATCGCCCATTATGTAAATAGAAGTTTTATCTTCAGGAAGAGGAGCTTAGGAAGTCAAGACTTCTTTCCTGACTCTTCTTTGTGGTACTGAACACAGGGAAGGGGAGAGTTCTGTGTGTCCGTGGTATCCGTGGCTCACATGCACAATGTGTGCACATGTACAGATCTGTGCGTGTCATGTCTTATATGTATGTGTCACCACATATGAAGGATTAGGAGGTGTGCACTTTTTCTTTGCAACTGACTGTGACAATGCTGTTTCCTCTTCTGAAAGTATCTGGTTGTTCCTAGAAATGGACTCATTTGGGATAATTGGAGGAAGTTTTGGCTTTCCCTCAGAGCTCACCCCTTTCTTGCAGAAAGGCCATTGCTTAAAATAACATCTGCCACTTGTCTTAATTTTAATCACTTCAAGTCCACATTAATTGGGAAACTAGAGTTCATCTTGATCATGAGGCAWATTCTTCTCTGCTAACAATCTTTCTTTGTAATACTCATGAGCCACATGCCTAATCTTTTTCCAAAGTATCTGTATAAAATTTACTTCCCTTAAGAAACCACTGCTTTATAAATACTCAGCTCTCRGCTCTTTAACAAAATGACTGTCCCCTTGTTTCAGGGGACTAAACCAAGGCTCTGAGGTTGTTCACATCCACAGACTACATTTGGGGTAGTAGCACAAACTCTGGGCTGTGTACTTCTAGATACATGTTCAGAGCCATGTCTTTCTGCAGTGAGCTCATTTTGAAGGTGGAGGCTCAGTTGTCATGGGGACACCGAAGGGCCCATTGGATGAGCACGGGCTGTATGCGCCAAGCCRGGGCGGGCTGTACCAAGCAAGGAGGATACAGAATGACATGCTTGCTTATAGCTAGTTGCTGCTGGATCATCAACTGAAATGAAGTGAAGGGAGAATGTCACTGCAGGTCCTGAGCAGGGCACTGTTGATTCAGTGGGTGGTTTTCTCTCCCCACTTCTGATGTATCGGGGCTGGTTTCCATCTTCCCAAACAAGTTAGATGCATCTGATGATTTTAATAAATGGTTGTATTAGCTCATATTGAAAGATCTGAATTTCAAATTCCTTACGGTGGCATTAATACATCCTCTTTATCA
>BDUI01006242.1:44672-60305 GCA_002335545.1 Apodemus speciosus
ATCAAGGTGTCTACAGGGCTGGCTGCTAGTGAAGGCAGCAAGGGGAGGATTTATGGCGAGGCTGTCAGTTAGTAAACAGCTTTCCCACTGTGAGCAAGCACTGGTGACAATAGGTGAGGGCCAACCCTAATAAGCTCACTTTGCCTAAGGTCTCTGTGTACTCCACATAAAAGCCAGGCATGGCAGCATGGGCCTGTGACTTCAGCACTCACAGGACAGGAAGAGAGTAAGCAAGTTCCTTAAACCCAAGCTATTGCTAGTGACACCTTCCCTTTAAATAAAACACCTCCAAGTGAGAACATGTGCTCAGATACAAAGGTTTAAGACATGGATATATGGGGTTTCCATCTGCTCCTGGAGCTGACCCTGTGCCATAGCATAGCTCTCCATACCCAAATCCTGCCAGGAAAGAGCTGGTCTCCTGGGAGTGAGGGRCAACTCAGAGACAGCCAGACCAGCTATTACCACAGATAACCAGCTGGTGAGAGGCAAGTGTAAGAACATAAGCAACAGAAACCAAGGTCACTTGGCATCATCAGAACCCAATTCTTCCACCATAGCAAGTCCTGGATACACCATCACACCRGAAAAGCGAGATTCAGATGTAAAATCACTTCTCATGATGATGATAGAGGATTTCAAGAACAACATAAATAACTCAGGTAAACAGGTAGAAGCCCTTAAAGAGGAAACACAAACATCCCTTARAGAATTACAAGAAAACACAACCAGGTTTCTCCAGGTGAAGGAATTGAACAAAACCATCCAGGATCTAAAAATGGGGTAGAAACAATAAAGAAATCACAAAGGAAAACAACTTTGGACATAGAAAACCTAGGAAAGAAGTCAGGAGTCATAGATGGAAGCAACAACAACAGACTACAAGAGATAGAAGAAGGAATCTTAGATGCAGAAGATACCATAGAAAGCACTGACACAACAGTCAAAGAAAATACAAAGTGCAAAAAGCTCCTAACCCAAAACATCCAGGAAATCCAGGACACAATAAGAAGAACAAACCTAAGGATAATAGGTAAAGAGTGAAGATTCCCAACTTTAAGGGCCAGTAAATATCTTCAACAAGATTATAGAAGAAAAATTCCCTAACCTAAAGAAAGAGATGCCCRTGAACAYACAGAAGCCTACAGARCTCCAAATAGATTGGACCAGAAAAGAAATTCCTTCCTTCACATAATAGTCAAAACACATATAAAGGCAGACCTATCAGAATTACACCAGACTTCTCATAGACTATGAAAGCTAGAAGCTACATCTCTAGCAGTTACATCTTACCCCTCTGCTGTCCCAGTTCCAAAGAGAACCAACTGTCTCCTGCGGGAACCCGGAAGTCCCGCTTACTCACCCAGTGATTGGCTCCTTTATTCATTAGGGGATTGGTTCACAAGAACAGCTCCAGGCCCATCCACAACAGAAGGACACTTCATACTCGAAGGAAAAATCTACTAAGATGAACTCTCAATTCTGAACAGATGAAATTTGCAGGCAAATGGATGGATCTAGAAAATATCATCCTGAGTGAGTTTAACTGGGTCACAAAAGAACACCCATAGTATTTACTCATTGGTAAATGGATATTAGGCAGAGAGTAGAATACACATAATACAACTCACAGACCACATGAAGCTCAAGAGGAAGACCAAAGAATGGATACTTCACTCATACTTAGAAGGGAGAACAATATAATAAACAGAAGTAAAAGGTGGGAGGGACTTGGGAGGAAGAGAGAAAGGGGGAGGGGAAAAAGAGGAGCAGAATCAGGTATGGGAGGAGATGGAGATGTACAGAGGGTCAGGAAATTGAACAGAGGTGAGTAGCAGTGGGGATGGGGAACTGGGGTAGCAACCAGAAAGTCCCAGATGCCAGGAAAGCAAGAGCCTCCCAGGACCCCACGGGGATGACACTAGCTGAAATACCCACAACGGGGAGCGAGAACCTGTCGAGACCATATCCAGAGGTTAGGCATGACCCCCCCAGTTGAGGAATGGGACCACCCACCCCATTTTCAAAATTTTAACCCAGAATTGCTCCTGTCTAAAGGAAATGCAGGGACAAAGAGTAGAGAAGAAACTGAAGGAAAGGCCATCCAGAGACTGCCCCACCTGGGGATCCATCCCACATGCAGACACCAAACCTAGATACAACTGCTGATGCCAAGAAGTGCTTGCTGACAGGAGCCTGATACAGCTGTCTCCTGAGAAGCTCTGCCAGATCCTGACCAATACAGATGCGGAGGCTCACGGCCAACCATCAGACTGAGCACAGGGACCCCAATGGAGGAGTTAGGGTTAGGAGCTGAAAGGGCCTTTTCTGGCATCAATGGGAGGGGAAGTCCTTGGTCCTGTGAAGGCTTCATGCCCTAGTGTGGAGGAATGTTAGTGCGGAGAGGAGGGGATGGGTTGGTAGGTGGGGGAGCACCCTCATAGAAACGGTAAGGGGGATGGGATAGAGGGTTTTCATAGGGGAAACTACGAAAGGGCTTAACATTTGAAATATAAAAAAGTAAAATATCCAATTAAAAGTTAAAATTAAAAAAATAAGGGCCAGTGCAAAAGAAAAAAGACATGGATATATGAATGAGATATGCAAAACTGCTCACACTGTGCTGGGAGTGCGGGGTGCACAGACAATGCTAAGAAGAGAGGCCTTGCTTAGAGCTCCAGCAATAAAAGTCTACAGAGAGCTCAGGAAGCAGAGGAGCCAATGGCAGAGGGTAAGTTGGACTCCTGGAGTCCACAGAATGCACCATAGGGGAGGAGCATGGCTCCACCACTTTACAGAAGAATGCAGAGGCAAGACAGTGCTACGGAAAGCTGAAAGATGAAGATTGAAACCAGAGGATGGCTTCATGCTAAACGGGAAGTCAGAGTCAACTTTGGTAAGACTGAGAGTCAGGTGTGGGCAGACATCGAAAGGTCTAAGGGCAACAGTTGATGAACTGTGCAAGGTGGGAAAAAGTGGACAGGTGGGTATATCTTAACAGTGAGAGAGTCAAGGACACCATTTTTAGATCAGAGATCCAAATGAGGAACTCATTAAACAGCTAGACATAGAGTACTAGTGAGCTGAAGAGTCACAGGCCAGAAGAAAGCTACTTATCCACAAAAATTACTGAGTCATGGCAAAGAATGAGTTAGATTTCTGGCTCAGCCATTATGAAAGCCCAAATTTAATGTTCATAAGGCTTGTGTGAGGTACAGAGTGGGAGGTCCTGTATCCTGGTATTTCCAAACCTTAGGTAACAAGAAAGTAAGTCAGAGCAGCTAAGAAAACCTTCCAGGTATCGGGACATAGACCACCACCTCTTCTCACAGTTTAGGGGTGTTATGTCCTGGCTCAAAGATAATAGAGCTGAGCCCTGCATTGCACAGACACAATCGCCTGTGTCTGAAAAGAGGGTCACAGCCTGGACTGGGAGACCAAATAGTGAAGAGAAGAATATGAATGACTGGAAAACCTGGTCTATCAGAAGTTTGGGTCTTTGTCTCAGCATGAAAATGATCCACTTATTGGGAATTGCTGCCAACTGCCTCACCTCAGAACCACAGGGTCCTGTGCAGGGCTGCACTCCGGGCAACTAGACTCTGATCTTCTGTCTCAGACTCCTAACCCAAACTCTGACATAATCTGGCATTCAATTACATAAAACGTTGTTAATCCGAGTCCCAGGGCCTTGGGGATAAGTAGATTTTACCTGTTCTGCTACTAAACTATTATGACAGAAACTGGCCAGTGTCTACTGGTCTGTAGTCAGTTATTTCCAAGTATGAAAATAATCTCTTTCAATTTAAATAATCATGAATTAACTCCTGAAATGAAGACAGACATTTAAAAGATCTCCAAGTTTGGGAAGCCATGTTCAAGCTTTGTACACATGCACACATAGCACGACAGACGCTGCCATGACTACTTCACAACAGCATTCAAGGAGGAACAGTTCAGGGGTAGATGGTCCATGAGTCTGGTTCTACACAACTGTAACTGTCAACTGTGATCATCAACTGTACTGTACTTAGAATCACCATGGAGATGCAGCACTGGACATACCTGTCCCTCCCCCCACCTCAGCACTCGAGCAGGCAGCGGCCTTGGCCCTGCTCACCCCGTGAATTTCCTGGCCTTTGTTACAAACCAGCCTAACCTGGAAGCYGAGGAAGCATCCCAGAGCCAGCCACCTGCTGAGATCAGGAGCCAGCAAGATCCCAAGACTCCACCCCATGCCTGGGGGGAGGGAATCTTCCAGACTATATACTGGCTTACATTTATTAAAATTCGGGTCTTGAAAGGCAGTGTCTCCTTGACCCCATTCTTTTGCGCTGCTTTCCCCATCCATCCCATAAGTTTTCTCTTGCAGGGACCAGTCTGCGGTAGCTGCAGATAGCTACGGAAGTCAACACATACCTAGGAGAGTGTTTTTGGAAAGGTGTAACTGAGGAAGACAGACCTTTAGTGAGTGTAGTATGTGGTGTGGACCTCATCCCTAGTTAACTGGACTGAATGGACAGGAGAGAGCAAGCGAACACAAGGAGGCTGTCTCCTGACCATGTCATCATGGACTTGTTCCCCTAAACTCGAAGCCAAAGTAAGCTCTCTCCCTAAGTTGCCTCTTGTCAAGGTATTCATACAGCAGAAAGTAAATAATAAAACACATATTATTAAAATTGTACAATATTGTTATGCTCCATTTTGAATAAAATGTTACTGGTGATAATATTTAAACAAACAAAATCAAGTTAATTCAAATAAATATCCTTTATTAAAGAAAAAAAAGAAATATTGTTAAGCACCAAAACTGTGTGTTGTTACATTGCATGTACAATAAGAAAGGTGAGTGCAACACTGGGTGAGCAAGTTCTTAACTCTGAAGTCAGGAGTGTGAAATGTAAAAAAGCAGCAACTACGATGCAGAAAGGCTGCACTAAGGAGCAGAAGGCGACAGTCAAAACAGTGACTGGAGATTTCATAGTATTGCTATAAATGCCTGCTTAGTAGTTTCCGTATACTTGTAATACTTGAGTGTTAACTGAGCGTATTTACCTATACAAATTTGCAAGAGATGGCATTTATAGTATGTCACGGTGGGATGCCATCTGTGAAGCCAAGCACAGTGCATAGTGTTCTGCCTTTATAACAATGACAAAGCTAGTAATGGTGAGTCAGTCTGCCACTGGAATCTTCATTAGCCCAGTGGGTTTTACTCATGCAAAATGATCTGCAGCCTTCCGTTTCTCGATAAACTACATATTATGATTTCACACTTGGCAGTGCATACAGTACAGAGAGAGATTCAACAAGGCAGTGTGGACAAAAACATTGTAACAAACTGCTATAGGATGGAACCCCGGTTACATCACACAAATGAAGGGGGAACCACAGGAAAGGGAAATACCATCCGTAATTGCAAAGACTTCATATGAGAGACAAAGGAATCTGCATGGAGAAACCTAAAATGCCGCATTACAACCCGTGACAGTTGACTGTACAACATGCAAGTAAAAATGGTTTCCCCTGTTAAAATTCAACTCCCACGCCTTTTGTTTTTAAACATTTCAAGATCTTTCCTACATACCTTCAATGCCTCAAACTGGGCCACTGTAAATGAATCTACAAACACAAACATACAGGAAATGAAACTTCCTCTTCCACCCAAAACAAATGCTCCTCTGAGGTTTGTCAAAGTGAAGGGGCACTCATGAACACTTCGGCATGTTGACCTCAGAGGTATGTCCTGTACGTGCACCTTACAGTGACCCAGTAAGTGTGCTCTGAAAAGAGGGCACGTTTATAAACTTGGAACTCAATCCATTAAATCGTACATTTACAGTGAACCAAATAAAAAATTTAAAATAAGAACATCTTTAGCATAACTCAGGGAACATTTAGTGGACTGTCTCTCTGCATCAGAGCTGCCTCCTACTTTTAAAAAGCCTGTTTACACACAGGATAGTTTAGATAACGATATAAACTCATTTTCTCGAAAACCTTTAAGTTACATTATATTTATAGAATAAAAATACCATTGCCTCATATTTCCAAGCAATTGGACAGGATTTTAATGTGCTTTAACACAAGTTCAGGCCTGACCACTTGAGCGGGGAGACATGAACGCGGTATGCTCAGCAGTAAGTAAGGTGCGTCTGCTTCCTCACCCTCCTCCATCTAAAGTCTTGCCGGTCACTGGTAACACCAAGCACAAATAAAATATTCAATATGCACAATAGTTTTATATAATCATTTATATTCAGTGCAAAGATGAGGAAAAAGTAAAGGTCTCTGCTTCCCCTGCCAGATGCTTGCATCTTAAGCTGTCTGCAATTGTTTGAAATGTCCTGCAGTTGCTCAGGATCTTTTAGTTTTTTTACCTGGTAAAATGTAAGAAAGCTCAAAACTCCCTGATAGGCCCATTAAAGACCCAAAGTCACTATGCAGGTTGATTTCTGTTGATGAGTGTATTACAAAGCTGGCCTAAAAGCATTGGTTAAAATAAATACAAACATATTCTGTGAATGAATTCCAAAAAAGTCGTCTCAGGGAGTCTAGAGAATATGCAACTGTATCAATATCCCCATGCCATGTGGGTGCTGCCTGTCATGCTGTAGCCTACTGGATTCTAGTTCCTAGTGTGTGGTGTCTGCAGTACGTCGTGTAACTTGCCACATTCTAGGACATACTGCGGCACCAAGGGTTGCTCTACATTCATGTTTATAGAAGAGAGAACCCTCTGAACACATACTGTAGAGTCAAAGTGCTCACTATAGGAAAGCCCATACCACACCAGTATCTTTTTAAAAATGGACTTTGCAACAGGCATAGTGGCACATGCCTTTAGTCCCAGCACTCAGGAGGCAGAGGCAGGCAAATCCCTGAGTTTGAGGCCAGCCTGATCTACAGAGGGAGTTCCAGGACAGCCAGGGCCACACAGAGAAACCCTATCTCAGGAAGGGGGGAAAAAGAATAATTTTGCAAAAAAGTTTTAAGTGCATGATGAACAACTAAGGAATGATTGTTTTTATGCTGTCACATGAACTTTATACCCCTACATAAAGTACTTTTTAAATAAGGTCAACGCTTAGCCACTAAAAGTCCTTATTCTCCAGCAATTTTTTACTGCTA
The DNA here is from genome assembly GCA_002335545.1 of Apodemus speciosus. NCBI lineage: Eukaryota > Metazoa > Chordata > Mammalia > Rodentia > Muridae > Apodemus > Apodemus speciosus. The sequence continues at coordinate 51,804 of BDUI01006242.1, forward strand.
AAAAACAATTAGGACTTTTAATCTAGAGATACCTTTTCTATACACAGTACATTAGCTACTATACATAATTTTGGTTGTATCAGGGACATATATGAAATCGACATTCAAGTATGTATGAAGAATAACACCAGATTAAGCATCTCAAGTCATCTCCTGCTCTCCCAAGTTCAGTATAAAACACTCAGGAACAGCACAGACAAGCGGCGTCTGTGATAATGGACACAGTGGAAGGCGAACTTCAGTACACTGGAAACATGGCTGAACGCCGTGACAACTGAACACATGAAGGAACTGTGAAGGCCAGAGCTCATCACTTCTGGTCTGCTGATTGCATCTAAAAGTAAGTAAAACTTCTGTGTTTTATTAGGTGTCTAGGAAGGTAAAATGGGAGAAAACACGTCATGCGTGCTGTCACTTTCCTGGGGCCCTAAAACCACTTTAAATTAATGAGGGCTCATCTGGTGATTGGATGAACACAGGTTATTTTAAATTGTATTATTATGAATAACTCCAATGTGTGTGATTTTATGAAGTAAAAATCTTTTCTTTCTTTAGGATTAAGAAGAAATGCTAGAGATGGAACATAAGGCCTTGCACTTAACTACTGATCTATACTCCACTACAAAACCGAGAATCCTGAGGCAGAGAAACTGGCATGTTGGGGGAAAATCATTTACTTGACAACAGGCTGAAGGCTCCATGCTGGAGTCATGGATTGTCAGGATGTGCTGGGAGCTTCTCCTTGTCCCAATTCATCCCCACCTACAGAACCCRGGCATCTAGTGCTAAAACTGATTACAACACAATGCTTTTSTTAAGTTATATTCCATATTTTCCTACAGTTTAAACAACATGAGTCTGGAGAGACGGCTCAGGGACTGAGAGCATGGACTCTTCCTACAGAAGACCCAAGTTTGGTTCCGTTACCAAGCCACGGCCTCTGTGTACATTTACAATGATTTTAAAAATGAATCTTAGAAAAAAATCAAAAACAAAAACAGACCCAGGCATCTTGGCACACACCTGTAAGAGAGGCAGAGACATGGCGAGTGCTGCAAATCTGAGTGTGGCTCAAATGAGTGTGCAAATTCCAGGCCAGCCAGGGCTACATAGCAGAACCTGAATATATAATGTGCGGAGGGGTAGATCTGTAACTATTACAAGTATATAAACAATGGGTGATTTTTAGAACAGTTGTTGAGTTTTGAAGCTTCTCAAATATTTTTTTATCTAGCCAATGACTCTTTGGCTTAAACACATTTTGGTGCTTTACTGGGGGTATAAAGAACACACAGATCATCTTAGAATGAGGCTTATGTAGCAGAGCTGCTTTAATTGTTGCAGACAAGATGTGTGAATTATGCTTGGACTAAAGCCAATATATAAAGGAAATGCTCTATGGGCTCCCAGTCTCACCAATAGACGTGAATATTGTAAGTGCAAAGATCTGGTTTTCTATAACCCGTTACAAGAATCTTTTTCATAATTAAAGAGAAACATCTCTTAAAAGTGACAAGAAGTGAGCCATGTTCCTGGGGAAACAAAGGCAGACAGGGAGGCTTTCTCTTCAGGGAAGTAAGTCTCTGGGCAGCCCTGGGGAAGAACTTCCTAGAAATGAAGTTCTTTTTGGTATTTCAATTCCTCCATATGAAGCCAAGACCTGTCTTCATCATCAGCACACACTACAATGTACTGTAAACTGGGTCCAGCACATCTGCCTTCATGCATGTCCACGTAATCCCACTGACACTCCGTGCCGGCCCCATTGATAAACAGCCAGGTCAGCGCTGGATCTACACCTGTAAGTTTCAAGACTTAGCGACAGCAGCAAAGGCTCTCCTAAAGTTCTATCCACAGAATAGGAAACAGTCATGCCAGCTGGAGGCTCTCAGCAGCGGCCTTCTGGACCTTCAGAGAACACATGCTCCTCACCATGGAACAGAACAATACACATTCACACTGGTGCGTGACTCGAGGTGTTATCATTTGTATCCCTACTGTTGAATCCTGATTTTTGATTCTCAATAGGAAAGTCATGAGTTATAGTAATCAAGCAGTAGTTCAAACAAAAAGACTAAAAAGAACATTATCAAATTACAAAGCATTGCTTCTCATAAACAGGATGCACATAAAATTCAAACTATTCTAAATTCAGAATTATGAAACGCTATTTTAAAAGCATGGAAATTTTAACTTCAAACTCTTACAAAATGTAAGACTGTGGCCTCTTAAAAATATGCCTTGTTAAATGTGTCATGTTTTTGTGCACACATTAATAGGTATATCTCCATTGGCTTCTCAGATACTGAACATCTCCTCTGGAGATGAATAATGTGGAAATTTTAAGTGCATTTCATGTTTTTTTTTGTTGTTGTTTTTTTTTTTTTGTTTTGTTTTTTAATTCCTGACCATAACTACCTTGATAAATGTCTTCTGCAGCATGTCGCTGTTTCTGTAAGCTGATGTGGAGGCCGCTGTGCTTCCGCAAGTTATCTTCAGTTCACTGAAGGATGAATCCCAAAGCGGCTCCCACAGCACAGCTCTGCCAACCCAGGGTTCTTCCAGTTCCTGGTGATGGAACTGGCCATGTGAGATTATGACTGGCGGATGGGGAGCAGGGTGTGAGGAGCAGCCGTCTCCAGGAGGCCGTGCTCGCAGCAGCCGGGAACACTGCACTGCCCCCCCCCCCCCGGGCTTCCTCTTTTCATACCACTTTGTCAATATACTCAGGACCTAATGGAGTCCAACTGTGGAAACAAGAGCTTAAATTTTTCCCCTAAAGAATCCGAACCAGTCTTCATCCATAGGTATTTTTCTTCCCTTTGTTAGGTCACCTGTTTGCAAACAAAATAATACAATATTAGAACAAAATGCCTCTTAAATGTAGGTCCTAAGTCTGTTCCCTCATACTCTTGGAAATATCAATGAATATACAGTTACCTTATAGTAATGGTATAGGCTTTCCTTTAAAGAAAAATATAATTTTTTAAGTTACATTTTATGTGATTGTTTGCCTGAGCATGTCTGTGCATTCAGTGCCTGTGGAGGCCAAAAGAGGGTGTCAGATGCCAGTGACTGAAGTTAGCCACAGTTGCCATGTCAGTCCTGAGGATTCTATATAGGGCCTCTGGAAAAGCAGCCAACGATCTTCACAGCTGAGCCGCCTCTCCAGCCCCTTGATGTTTGTATAAAGTAGTAAGAATAAACGTCATTTAATACAGATTTTGATTACTATTGAGTGCTAGATTCCCTTTTGTTTCTGCTCTTCTTCGGAGAGTGGGACCTATTAAGTGGTTGTTAAACTTCAATAGAGGCAGACAGATTTTATCAACTGGCCTATTAGAAGATAAAAACCATTCTTTAAATATACATCAACAAGCAACATGTTTCTCTATTACAGTTCTGCCTTTTCTACTAAGGAAGTTCTACATGGCACCGAGTCTCTAAAACATGGCTAGGGGGACTCAGAAGCTAACTAGGTTTTAGTCTAAAAGGCTCATAGTTTTCCAATAAGTATATTTCTGTTTCGGTAAGATCTTCACTGAGATGTGCTAGCAGGAATTACAACATAAAATTAAGCATCTGAATCAAAACCTAAGGCTAAGTGCAGAGGGGTAAACCATTTCACAATTTTATGTCAGCTACATACTGAAAGGTATTGTACCCCTGTCAGATAAAAATTATTAGGAGAAATTTCGCATATTCCATTTTTCCTTCATAAAGGATTACCAACAGCGTTCTTAGAATGACATATGTGCCCGTTCTCTCTGCACTGTGATACTTACTATGAAGTTTGAGAATGAACCTTCAGGACACAAATTAGAACCTTGTCATAAAGTCTCTAATTCTGTCTCATGTTTAGAAAGCTACTTAAGGACACTGCTGGCCATGGCTACCTCTGGGAAGCCTTACAGTAGGATGAGGCAGAGCAACTTCATCTTTCAAAAGAACTCTAAAGGTGTACAGATCACACGTCTGATACGTGTTTCCCTGGGTTTCCTTCAATACTTTAAGAACTACCAGCCCCTGCACTCCCTCACAAAGTGTCCTGACAGGCATGCTGGGCCATGTAAATCACCCCAGCTGAATCATACAAAAGGCTGAGGCCCTGTCTTTCTTGTCAGCCAACCTGGTGGGATGAGAGAAGGCAAGCATGGACATGCTGACGGGCTGCTGGGGCGAAAGATCTGAGGACAGCGACTGGCAACAGGTAGTGGTGGTCAGTGGTGAAACATGCACCCATGCACGTGTAAGCAGCAGAGAAGCCACAGGAGACACAGCAGGAGAAAGAACAATAAAGAGGGAGGTGACATGCAAATACCTACGTGAGTCTCAGGGTATCAACACACTAATTAGAAACGCTGATATCTATACATTCCTCTGCAGCAGCAGCAGCAGCAGCAGCAGCAGCAGCAGCAGCAGCAGCAGCAGCAGCATTTTGGGTTGAGACAGGGTTTCTTTGTGTGTAGCCCTGGCTGTCCTGGAACTCACTCTGTAAACAGGCTGGCCTTGAACTCAGAAATCGGCCTGCCTCTGCCTCCCAGGTGCTGGGATTAAAGGCCTGCGCCACCACTGCCCGGCTCCTCTATGTTTCTTAAAATAGATGCCAGTCTTTTTCCATCAAGTGCAGTATAATGTACACATATGAGAAAATGGTTGAAAATCAGGGTCTCTGCACAAAACAGCAATAAAGGAGAACACGGGGAGAAGGTAATGCAGTCACAGACTACAGAGAGTGAGTCTTAGACTGTGTGGAAGCTTGAGGCCCATGCTGATGATGAGGGCACAGGGAGAGCTACTTTCCTAATGTACCTCTAGGTCCAAAAAAATCCTTTTAGTAATGCTGTTTGAACACTTCACATTTTATTGTGCCAAGTCTTCAAAATCCATGTGTACATGCATATACATTAAATATCCACCTAGTCAGATTTGGAGTCAAAGACAGGAATCCACACTTAACAAGTCCCTAAGGCTGGTTCATAGATCATACATAGTCAAGGATCACTGTACACACCCTCCATCCAAAGATAATTATCCTGTATACATCCCTGCTAAAAATTATTTTAAAAATAAGCTTTCCCCCAAGCCCCTCAAGACAGCATCTGTCTGTAGTCTTCGCTGTCCTGGAGATGACTATGTAGTCTTCACTGTCCTGAACTCGGAGAGATCCCTCCTCTGCCTCTAAGTGCTGAGATTAAAGGTGTGTGCCAGCATGCCCAGGTTAAAAAGACAGCTGTTCTGTATATATGCCCCCTGGAAAGAGCTCCCTCTGTGGGGTTTGCTTGTCTGCTGCTGTTTAGAGATGGAGTTTTGATACAGAATAAAGAAAGGCTGGGCTTTTCTTTATTCTGTAAAGCTTGGCTGGGCACTGCTGAACAGTACAGCCAAGTCTGGCTAAGTCTTCCTGTCTCAGTAAATACCATGGAGTCTATCAGAAAACAGAATTCAGTGTAGAATGTTATATGCTCTGGACATTTTGCACAAGCTATCTTATTTCAGCCAACATAATTATCAATCCTTTAACTATGTAACTAACTCATGCCATAATCACTATTCTTTTAACATAGTGTAATTTGTGCTAATCATTTCATAATTAGCTTTTAATAAACGGCAGCAGAGTTTGGTGGCACACACCTTTAATCCCAGAACTCACCAAGACTGAGGCAGATAGAAGGGAGGCAAAGACTAGCCTGATCTAGTGCCAGACCAGCTAAAGCTACAAGGTGAGATCCCATCTCAAAAAGGCGGGGGCGGGGGGGGGGCGGCCCACAGGGGTAAGCAAGCAGCAGACTGCAAGTGTTACGATATACTGTGCACAGGGTTCGAGTTGTTTATAACTTAGTTATTAATGTAGCTATGTTTATTATAGACAATGAACAGCTACAGTATGGCTGAATAGTTTTGAATATTTAGAAAGCTATATAACCAAACGACTTAGTAATTTTCTAGACTGAGAAAACTCCCTTATGATCCTAAGAAAGGATCAAAATTTAGTAAGTCTAACTTAAGTAGTTCAGTTAAAAAGGCTTTTCTGGTCAAGTTAAAAACAAGACTGTCTCTTTACTTGGATTATAACTATATTGTAGATATTCTTAATGAGCAAGATAGAAAAAACACGCAGCTAGGAAGTCTTTTAAAGGTGCTTTCCAGACCTGGAGAAATGGCTTAATGATTAAGCACTCTTGAAACCCTGCAAGAAGACCTGAAAGAGATTCCTAGACCACATGCCAGAGGGCTCCCAACTGCCTGTAACTACATCTCCAAGGACCCAATGGTCTTTTCTGGTCTCTGTGGGGCACTGAATACATGTATATACACCCCCCAACACACACACACACACACACACACACACACACACACACACACACACACACACACAAATTAAAAACTGAAATAAATAACAAAACACTTTGCTGGCCATACCATGTAATACATACCATGATAGCAAGAGAATCACAAGGAGTTCCAGACCAGCCTGGATGCAGAGGCCCTAACTTAAAAGGCACACATAGGAAAGAAAACAACGGCGACAGTAATACACTAGAAATACACCTGATTAGTCACAAGAGGGACTGATGTATAAAAAACAGACACTGAACTGAGTGACAATGTTTTCAGTGGAAACCTGGAATTCACATATCTATTACCGGTATATGGCTATAATGGAGCCACGTATGATGAACACACCACAGACTCAACAAGAAATGCTGGAGCGCATAGGCTAAGTAAAAGCCATAAAGCTGGCTACTAAAGACTACAGGTCATGTACCTGCTAGTTCTCCCAGTCTGTGCAAGGCAAAGCCTCTTCCTCATCCTCTGACTCTGGGGATGCTTCTTTAATTCTTCTTAGAGCTTCATGGATGCTCCGTGTCAAAGGGTCTGTATCAGGCAGAAGTGTGAAGGATTCTCTCAAAACTTCCTTCTGAACCTTCTTCAATTTTACCCCTTTCCTTATCTGCGCCAAAATATTATTACTATCATCTTCATCAGGAAAAGGAGGCAGAGTCCGCTGTTCGACCTTTTTCAGATGAAAACTACCACGCTTCAAGGATGCTAACACTTCATCCATGGGTGAACTCACTTTGGAAAACAAAATAAAACAACCAGTAAGGATTATTACACTTAAAAGTCGACCTGTGTGACCTCCAATGCACGCGGAATAGGACGTCTTGATATGACATGTGAGACTTCCCACTGTACCCACAAACAATCCAAAGTAAGACAGTAATTGGTTATATATTTCTTTTTTTTTTTTAATTTAATATTGGAAGATGCCTCAGTGGGTAAAGTCCTTGCTGTGCCCAAGACAGGGCTCTAAGTTTAGAAACCCCAAATCCTGGGTTATAAAGCTGGACAGAGTTGTGCACACCTATAACCCCAGCACTTGGGAGACGCAAGGACACAGGTGGAGCCTGATGGGTTGGGGGTTGAGTTATTGGCTAGGGAGTCAATCTGAAATGGAAAGCTTCAGGTTCAGAGAGAAACTGTCTCAGTAAGTAAGGCAGAGAACAAGTGAGAACGATCTTAAAAGTTGACTCTGACCTCATCGCACTCCCAAACACCCCTACTCCCATACACCCCTACCTCTCACACTCCCAACCCCCACACTCCCATACCCCCACCTCTCCCCTCTCCCACACACCCCACAAACACTATCCCATGCCCCCCCACACACACTCCCACACACAATCCCCCACACACACATAATTTAATGTTGGTTCACTGTCAACGCACTTTTTTAGTTTTCACATGTGAGATTCTATTCAGACTATGTTATGGAAGATTTTACAGAATATTCTCAGATTAATATGTAATATGCAAGTTGCTCTGTATTATTTGCCCCTATGCAAACACAAAGTACCTCAAAGGCAAGGGAAATGTGTTTAGAAACAGGAAATAGCTTTATTGATGCATACTGGGTATGTGATGATTAGGACATATAACTTCCTATTCTTTGTCTTTTTATATGAAGATCTCTCTGAAGTCTTCAATACTAAACTGTGACCAAATAGATGGCCTTGCTAATGGCTGCACACCTTTTCTTACCTAGCACAGGAAGTGCTACTTAATCAGCTGTCACTTCAGAGGCTATTTTAGAAAGTCGACTACCAGCTCAAGAGACGGGACATCTTGGCAAACAGCTGTTGCTGTGAGTTGATAAGAACTCTCCTCTGCTATGACCCTGAATGCTTATTTGCTTTCAAATTATGTTCAAAATTGTATTTTAAGCTTTGCAGCACAAATTCAATGCAGAGCCTCTTCCCTGTGCCTCACTCACACCAGACCAGACAGGCCCTGCCCACTCACCTCTCCTCCTCTGCAGACCCTCAGCGGTCTTCCGGAGCTTTTTCCGCGCGCTGACCAGCTGGCTGCTATCGAAGAGGTGTGCCGCGGGTGCACTGGCTGACTTTGGGATGCTCTTCTCACCGCCCTCCGTCCTAAGTACGTCTTTCTCCAGTGTCTCTGCAGTGGTGGTGGCTCCATTGTCCTTTGCAACAGGCA